>PVIJ01018791.1:0-25417 GCA_004024925.1 Scalopus aquaticus
CCGCTGATTGTCTCTCTCCTGTTTGGTTTCCTTATAGCCCTGTTATAAGTGAAACCATTCGATATTTTTCTCTTTCTTTCTGGCTTATTTCACTGAGTATGATCCCCTCTAATTCCATCCATGTCGCTGCAAATTGCATGTGTTTATCTTCTTTGAATGCTGAATAGTATTCCATTGTGTATATGTGGCCTCCTCAGTGGCACAGCAGTTAGGTGCTGCGCTCTGGAGCTGTCAGCAGCAGTGACACGAGTTCGATGCCTGGCCGGGGAGATTCCCACATAAGCGTGGCAGACCTCTCCTTCCCTCCATTGATTTTTAATAATAGTTTGCCCAAAGCCATGTAATTGTCATTCACTGCTGATACCATCTCTAAAGGTAGCCCCAAGGTTTCTGTCAGTCCCTCTATAGTACAGTGGCCTGCCCCTTGGGAGTCCAGAGCCCCCCAGTTTCTTCACTGGGGATTGTTCCAGTTGCCTATGGCTGAAACAGAGGTGAGAGTCAGACTTTTTTTTTTTTTTCCTGAGATCAGATCTGGAGTGAATTCTAAAGTGATTTGTCCTAAAACTGCTACTTGCTACTGCCTCAGTGCTTAAATGTGACTCTGGTCAGTTCTTAGGGAAGGGAGGAGTTTGTGGTTCACACCTGGAAAGATACGCAGAACATTTGTGAGCTCTAGTTTTGAATCTTTCCATGAGGTCATCTTCAGCTGCCAACATCTATAAGCTGCATCTTCCCTGATACTTCTTAGAGCACAGCTCTTCCTCCCTGAAAATGGAATCAGAATTATAAATAAAAGAATGGTCAAAATCAGCAATTATTAGGGCTAAAGTGAGACTAACCATCAAGTCATTTACTGACCTCCCTCTAAGAGTCCCCAGCAGTGAGGCAAGTCTGACTTCTTCCCTGATTATTTCTGACCTGCTAATTCTGGATCAGGCTATTAATTTTTTTTTTATATACTTCCAGTTGATTTTCAGATGTCTCCTGTAGTATCATCACAGTCCCAAAAGTTTTTAATTACTTATAATTAACAAAATGTTGCTAGCAGATAGTGGAATTCACTCTCGATTTTGTGATCTCTCCTGGCAATAATCAAATCACCTTACGTCGTTTCCCAGGTATACCTACATGCCAGTGAGTAAATGTCACTGGAAAAATTACAACTACACAGATTGGTCTCATTTCTGAATTCATAGCCAGGACCTGCAAGTGGGCGTTCCCTCTGTTCAGAGACCCTGCTGCGTTTTCCTGGTTCTTTCATGTGTACATGTTTTCCTTATTATTTTGCACCTCCTCCATTCTTTCATTTTCTCATCCATTCATTCACAAATATCTATGCTGCATCTGCAATCTTTCTGATATTGTTTTGCCCCCCAAATTTATTGATCTATAATTAACATATGGTTTTATAAGTAGGTGTCTAACATGCCGATTTGGAACACTAACACATTACAAAATGTGTAGGGGACAGCACCTCCAGTATGTCCTATAATCACTCTTTTCTGTGGATTAAAGACTTAAAGCTAAGGCCTGATACTATAGAACACCTAGAAGAAAATGTGAGGAAAAGCCCCTTGACATTGGTCTTAGCAACAGATTTTAGATATGACACCAAAGCACAAGAAACAGAAGTTAAACAAGTGGGGCGACATCAAACTGAAAAACTTCTATAGAGCAATGGATACAATCAACAAAATGAAAAGGCAACCAGAGGAATGAGAGAAAACATCTGTTTTGTCTCCATTCTTAATCCAGAACATTCTCCCCTGATGACCTCGAACCCTAGTTCGCTGAGTGGGAATAGTCACAAGAAACATCCTACAGGTACTTAAATCTGTCAAACTCCCTATATTTGTTCCACATGTTCTGCCTTCCCTCTGGACACAGTCAATCCGTTTTTCATACTGGAAGCTAAAGCAAGAGAGCCTAAGCCTGCCTGCTTATTCAAGGACTTCACCCCAGGAATTCTTGTCCCTCATTATCAATTATTTGATTCTGTATCACACCATCCCTCTCAGGCAAACATGTTGAGGTGGATCCCTTCTTTAAAGAAAAGTGAAAATCAGAACCTTCGGTGCCATATTTTTCAATCTGTTGCCTACTTCTCTTTCGCTGTTTACAGCCAACTGTACTGTTTAATCCTCACTCCTCTTCTCAGTCAAACTTTCAATAGCATTTGGTATTATGTGATCACCCAGCCCCTGAAATATTTTCTTCCTTGTTTTCTAGACCCCAGGTTCAACTCTTACCTATGGCCGATGCTTTTCAGGTTCCTCCGCTGGTTTCCTCTATTGTCTTCTCTTGGAACCATAAGAGTGTCCGTGGCTCTGTCTGGAAATCTCTTCTTAGACAGCACTTGTTCTCCAGATGGTCAGTCTACCAACTGATGAGACAAAAAGACGTGACCTTTTATCAGTTTCCTCCTCTCATGCTTACTTGTAGTCTTGGAGCAAATGCTGTTAAAATAGCTCTCCTGCACCTAACAATCTCTGACTTTCTTCAGGGCGTCCTAACCGGAGCCATCATCACCTGAATTCACACCCAAGCTCTCCGGATTCCTCCATCCCGTTTTTTCCCCAGTTCAGGCTTTTCTCCCTAGAGCATCCAGAGTGATCCTTTTAAAATATAAATCTGATCATATTCTCTTTTAAAAAAAAAAATGTCTGATGTTTCCTCATCTTGCTCAGAGGTAGCCAATAATAGCGCTATACTCTACGAGATCTTGTATGAGGTTTCTGCCTACTTTTCTCACCTCCTCCGCTCTCTCTCCCTCTAACTTTATGCTGGTGCAGCCCAACATGCCAAGCACACTTCCTCCTCAGGGCTTTGCACTCACTTCTGTCCATCTGGAGGGCTCTTACCTTAGATAAAGAGGATGTGTTTCTCACCTCCTTCCGGACTCTGCTTAAATGTCACCATAGTTGAGCGTATTTCTGCATCCATCTTATAAAAATAACATCCACCGATCAGCCTCTATGACTCACCACTTTTAAAACAGCATTTTGCTCGGCACCTCTCAATATCTGACCAATATTAGGTTTGTTTGTTTCCTGTCTAATGCCTGCCCCACGCACTAGAATGGAAGTCAGTAAGATTTAGAACTTGGTTTTCCTCAGTGACATATTCTTTCTTTTAGGATATTGTTTGGCATAGAGTAAGTGCTCAATAATAAACGTCTACTAAATGCATGAGTTAAGTCCCACAACTACAGCCAGAGCCCAGGCTCTTACTCCATGTTCTTTCCCTTTGCCCATTTTGCAAGTCTGGCTGACTCTCCAAACCCAGAACCAAACTGATATCTCTCATCACCAGAGGCTTTCTCCATCGCCTCATATAAATCATGCCCCACCCAGGTTTCTCTCTACCCCATCCTCCGGGTTCCTTTTGTGCATATACCTTTCTCTCTCGGCAGCCATCTTGTCTGTTTGCTGTCTCTGCTCCAGCCCATCCCCAGCGAGCAGGGCAGAATCTGCATCTAACTGGTACCTGATGGTTATTGAATTTCATGCGTTACGGAAGGACTGACACTTCTCCAGAGGCCACTCTGGCTCTTCTTCTCTCAGGCAGTTCAGTCCCTTAATTCATTGTTACTGTTCCACTAAGTTTTTGGCAAAGAGGCGAAGAGTACTTTGAACTACCAGTACAAGTTGGAAACAATTGGAAAATGAGTAATTGTGGTTTCTGATTTTGCTTGAATTGTTGGGCTGGTGCTTCCTTGCCTTGACTGAGTGCCTGCTCTTCCTACACATTTATGGTTATTTTCAGATAGGACTAGGATTTCCTGTCTCGTGCCTCTGTGAGATTTCAAGGTGCAATTTCTCTTCCCTCTTCCAGATCAGGTACCCGCTCAGGGAATAAGATGGTTGGTTGGTTTCTCTTTATTTTCTTGCTTTGCATTTCCACATCCCTTTCTCTGCTTGATAAGGAGGACATTGGATGAAAATGAAATACTGAGGATAAGTGATGTAGGCTCAATAGACAACTACTGATATATTCTCTGCATCTGGAGAGCATTTAAAGCTGAGTTTTACTCTCTTATCTTGTGCAAGCCTGTACAAAATAAAGGGCAAAGTCAACACCAAAGAATGACTGATTCACCTTTAAAGACACAATGATATACTTTCATAGTGAGAGGGTTTATTCCATATGTAAATAAATGGAAAAAGGAAAACTAGTCAGATATGCCAGAGATGTTGTGGCCCTTGTCCCAGGTATTAAGAATGACAGCATTAGACTTAGGGCCGGATGACTGCAGCGTGTGTTGTAATATACCCGTTGTGGTAGAGCCGGCAGTAGCCCGTCTACAGGCAGTTAATGTTCTGCAATTCTGTTGTGAGGGGACTCGGCAGAAAGCCTTTACCTCATCAAGCCTGAGAGATGCTGAGAAACTGCTGCATCACAGCCTTCCAGGGTGTGATGAGAAGGCAAATGGATGAGAAGGCAAATGGAAGATGGTCTTGGGGCAGTACCTCCAGATTTTCTGCCCTCTTGTGTTCTGGAAGTATCGCAAGACTCAGATAAACTGTGGTTCAGCCATGTATCTGCTCAGCACAGGAAGATACCTGCAAGGCCACTCGTGCAACAGTGGAACCTTTCCTTAACTTCTGTATTTCTTCTTGGGGTTTTCAGAGACATGGCACCCCCAAACTGAGATCTCTTTTTGTCAGTTTCCTTAAAGCTATTGATACCGTCTTCTCTACATCCTTTACTGTCCTTTCTGAGTCAGTGTGTTTGCACCCAGTGTCAGGAATCTGTCTTAACACTTTGTGGTCCGCTCATGTACTAGTAAGTGTTTTTGTCACTAGTATCAGGTGGCCGCTCACGTGTTAATATGTGTTCATCTAGTCTCCGGTTTTTCACGCCACAGTGGATTTATTTGGAACTATTAGGAGCTAGTTCTTTGATCGTACTCAGTCTAGAAGCTTTACACATTGTTTTGGTGAAAGTGTAAGGTGCTTTATGAGAGAGATTACAGTTTTTTTAATATCCAGTAGTTCAGGAGTTGTGTGTGTTTTGTTGAATGCTTCTACCTTTCATGTGGTGGCACAGAAAATGGCCGGCCCCAAGGGCTGGTAAATTTAAAGGGCACCGGCACACAAAGTGTTAAGTGCTCAGTCATTCCATTGAAGTCTTTCACAGTAGGCTTAGGTGAGGGGCAAGCATCACACTCCCACCCTCTGTGAAATGCAGCTCATGATCCCTTTATGTAGTCTACAATGGAAGTGAGGGGTAAGATATTTGTAGGACCCATTCTTCACACTCACCTTGTATCTAGTGGGAATTAAGTGTGATTTCTGTTATTTATCAACCTTGGCTTTTTGCCTAAGGTGTCATTTAATACATAGTTATTTCATTCTAAATAAACCATAATTTCCAACCACTTCATATCACCGATCACTTCTTCAATCAACTGCTCTTAGAGATATCCCGTAAGTTCTATGATGGAGTATACTTTTCAAATTAGCAGAGTGCTGGAGGACTGATGGCAATTCTTTATCTTCTCAACTTTATCCATGGGATTTGATAGTACACTCATCAAATAAAGCAGAACTGGGATCCCCTAGAATGCAGATTTAGACTCAATTGTAATTTTGTTATATTAATCTGTGGTTCCTCCCTCCATAGGATTTGGTAACTCATCCCATTGGAGGCTCTCTCCTTCCTCATTGAACATCTCTTCATTGTGAGTCATTATAGCAGATGGGTTTGTCATTTTTCTCAGATTGGTTGAGTTGACCAAAGAAGGTTAAGAAAGTATTTTTGGGAATTTTTAACATGGTTCACAATGTACTGCTAATGTGGTAGACTATTCAGAACATAATTATTCCTCTATTCATTCACTAAACACATGTTGTATTGAATACTATTTTCCTGGCACAAGTTTGAATTTTATTTGATATTTTTCCACCCTACTCTATTGGAGAAGCATTTGGAATACGGAACTCTGAAACTAAGGTGATGCCACTAAATACCAGCACTTTAGGCTATTGTGCAAATCTCATCAAGGCAATGTTTGTGGACTGTTCTCGAGCAGATTGAGAATGTTGTAGCTCTGTTTCCATGTGGTTCATCCTCAATTCAGTGTGCATATAGCTCAGGCATGGAGGCAGAAAACTACTTCAAGCTCCTACTTTCCTCATTTTCTCCTTCCACACTTTAGGTATTAGGAAATTTTTTAAATAAATACATTTTAGAACTAGTTTACAGGGCCTGGCTGGAATCTTACAAACCTATAATTTTGAGAACTTAGAATGACTCAAATGTTCTTCCCATTTACCATTTTCTTGCCTTCCTCACCTTCCTCGGAAGCTGCAACCTTTGCAATATTAAAATCTGTGTGCTTTTTTTTTTTGCTACTTATTTTATATATATTTAGATTCTCATAAAAATCAGTTTAATGTGCAAGTTCTATTTGTAATTTTCAGCACACTTCCCTTGGCTCAGCAGCAAGAACTTTGTAGTCCTACAATTTTTAATTCAAATTTTGAAAAATCATTGTCAAAGGTGGATTAAAAAGTCATTTTCTAGGCACCCGTTTTCTGATTGATCCCTGGTGATCCAGAGTAATTAACATCCTGGGCAATTTCCGCTGTGATTACAGTCACTTCTTCCCTGAATTTAATGCCAAGTGCTCTCCCAGCCCTGAGACTTCAAAACAGTATAGGGTATCTCTTAAATTTTAGTACTATTCTGTTCACAGGTATTTCCCATAATAGCAGTGAGCTAAGTGGGCATTGCTGTATTATCAGCTTCGTCACAATGTCATCGCTGTTGTCTCCAGCATCAAATGACTGTTTCATATGTCAACGATACTAAGACCGTAATAACCCCAAACTACTTAAGTATCACCACTCTCTAAACCATGGCTTAGCAAATTATAGCCCCTGGACTAAATTTAGCCAGCTGCTTGTTTTTGCAAATAAAGTTTTATTGGAAAACATCCATGTTCATTTATTTCTACATTGTCTATTTTTTATGACAATGAAAACGATGAGTAATTTTGAAAGAAGCCTTTGGCCTCCAAAATCTGTAATATTTACTGTCTCTACCTTCACATAAATGTTTGTGAAACCCTTCTCTAAGAAAAAATGTATCTCATTGCGCCAAATATTCAAATTATAATCCTCCCACCCCCTAATGATTGCCTGTGAATTTCCGCTTCAAAATATTTCAGAGGACCCAGTGGGCAGTTGTCTGAGTCCACCCATCTGTGCTGGTTGCCATTTGCGACTGCCTCCACGCTGCAAATCTGAAGTCCCAAAGAATGTCAGCGGTTGTTGATGTGCCTTCTTGATTCATCGCCCCAGCTAGACAAATATCGACTGCAGCACAAACACAGACAGTTTTACAAATGTGATTTTCTGATTGTGGCGTTGGCAGGAACTTCCAGGCTTGTTTCAGCAGTGGTAGAGTCCATCAAGCACAGTGCAGTAATGATAGTCACTGGCAGGAATTGCTGTACCCAGCAGAGTGGTAGAAGTGATCACTACTTGCCTAGCCAGGAAACAATTGCAATGTATTAACACCCGAAGGACAGATAGATTTCACATCTTATCGACGGAGCCTTAGACATGGGTAGGTAAACTAGAGCACTGGTTCTCAATTCTGGCTGCACATTAAAATCTCCTGGGGAGCTTGTAAAAATGCTCATGCCCAGTCTCTGTCCCCTACGAATTAAATCAGGGGTGAATCTGGGTATGCCTATTTAAAATACCAATTATTGACTTGTTTTTAGAGAGTGATTGTAATTAAGTCAAACCCCCAAATGTCTTTTCCAACTTGCTACAGTGGTATCACTTAATGATGTGACAGACACTTCATGATGCTAGTTTTGAAAAAAAAAAAAATTCTGTTGTAAATATCAAAATTTACATTTTATATTTCTCTCTTTACTTTGGACTATTACAGCAGCATCCTTGCTGGTTCCCTCTCTCTCTCTCTCTCTCTCTCTCTCTCTCTCTCTCTCTCTCTCTCTCTCTCTCTCTCTCTAGCATTTTTTTTTCACTTAATTAACCCTTCTGGATATGCTCCAGTGCTTTGTAAATGTTTATGAAAATTCCTCTATCAGAAACACTGAAGCAGACCTAACCTTGCAGTTGTGCACTTACCATGGCCCTAGAGCCTCACATATATTAGCTCATATGATCCTCATGGCATGCCACTTAGATTTTATTTGTCCATTTCAAAATGAGAGACTTGAAGCATAGGAACTCTGAATGGCTAGCCCAAGTCCACCCAGTTAAACAAGGACAATATGAGGGCGTGGCCTCCTGAATATCTGACTCCAAAGCCCACACCCTCCTCCCCATTGCTATGACACTCCTCCCCTCCCAAGGGCAGCCTCTTTTTCTTCCTAAAAAGGAGTTACCGCTTCAAAAAGACTAGTGTAGAAACTCCAGAGACACTGAGTTTCAGAGTCTGGGACATCTTTCTTCTTGGTCTTAACACCCTTGTCTACTTGCCAGTAAATACTGAGATAAATCTGAGAGAGAAGAAGGGAGAGGGGGAAAATCAAGGAATCTCATAGTAGCCCACAAGTAATAGGGGGTCAATTATTTCTTCAAAGCATTTCTATATTTTGTGGAAGATCAGTTCTCATGAAATGATTATTAATAATGCCAACAACTATGGGGACTGCACGTGAAGGGTGAAATCAAATATTTTACAAAAAGAAACAACGACATAAGAAAATTTAAAAAAATTCTAGCTAGCATTTATAAGGTATTTCCTAGGTGTGAGGTGATTTGCATAGTGTTTACTTACCCTTTCAGCCACTCTGGAGGGAATTACTCCTAATATCCCCGCTCTGAATGAGGACCCTAAGGCACAGAATATTACAGTGAGTCACAGAGCTAATGAGAGGCAGGTCTAGGGATTATCCTGCGTTCTGCATTACTCCAGAACCAAGCTCTAAACCTCTTTTCTCTCTTGTGAAAATGGTACTCCCGGGCTTTGATGAATAATGCCTCATTCTCTCAGTCAGTGTGAACAGTCTCAGTGACGTGAAGTTCTTCGACTAATCACCATTTCACAAAATGTTTTGCAAAACAATACTTCCAGGAGCTGCTCTGTAAGAAATAGCTTTCCCTAGTCAATTACATCTGTGACACACTATATACTAAATCCTCTTCATGGAAATCTGCCATGCAAATTTACATCAGCCAGGTTCTGAAAAATCTTTTGAATAAATATTCATATGCATCCAGGTACATGTAGAAAGACCATGCACAAGTACTTTACCTCAGTATTTCCAAAAAATTTTTGACAATGGAAGATCTCACCCAACTATATTATAAACCTACTGAACCAGTGGTCAGAGAATTAGCATTGAGAAGTGGTGATTAGTCATTCAGCCAAAAAGGAACTCTCATCCCATTGGTTGGAATGTAAGTTGGTGCATCCTTTATGGAAAATGTTACAGAGATTTCTTTAAAAAATGGAAATTCCATATGATCCAGCAATACCTCTATCAGGTATCTATGCTAAAAATATGAAAACTCTAATATGAAAAGATTTGTGTATGACTATGTACATAACAACATAACAGCACTGTCCACAGTTGCCAAGTCATGGACCCACCCCAAGTGCCCTTCAACAGACAAAAGAAATTGTGGAATATATACTCAATGGAATACTACACAGTTGTTTAACAAGATGAAATAATGTCTTTGGGACAGAATGGCTAGAACTCAAGGTGATTATGTTAGGTGAAATAAGTCAAAAAACGAAACTATCCAATGGTATCATTCATCTGTGGAATATAAATAAAAAAACACACATAGGCAGAACACAGCAGGAATAAATCTTGAACTTAAAGAATTTAATGATTATCAGAGAGAACAAGAGGAGGCAGGAGAAGATGAGGGAGAGAGGCAGGTGGGGTATTGGTAGGTAGTTAAGTGAAGGATCAATGGAACATGTGGACATATGGAGGAGCAAAAATGTCACCCCAAATTAAAATAAATATGTTTTCTGGGGAGAAATATTTACTCACCTCCCTTCCATAATCTCACTACACACACACACACACACACACACACACACACACACACACACACACACACACAAAACATATATCCCATAGTTCCTTGAGTCTGTAATGAGTCTGTCATATCCCCCGTCTCTCTCCAAGTCCAGTGATTCCCCTGATAGAAAGTGCATCTGTGGGGGCCATGGAAATGCGCCAGTCATGTTTCCAGCTCCAGGGTGTACAATTACCAGATGGTTCCAGCAGCTGCATTCTAAATACAACAGCACATTTGCACCAAGGGCACATTTCCCATGGGCTTCTCTCAGTCAATAAGTGAGAGTTCCAGGAATACGAGGCAGGCCCATTTCTGCAAGTTGCCCAGCTCCTCCCTCTAGCCTGAGATCCCTGTCTATCCAGCTGTCTTTCCTTCTTTCTCCATCAAAGGGATTAGGCTTGCTTCACAGTCTGATAACCCCCACTAATGCTCCTACTGTTCCCTCTACTTTTTTTCCTAATAGGTGTTTCCACAATAAATCCCTCATATGTCTAATCCCACTTGGCCTCTGCTATTCAGAGAACCCGAACTAATACAGTGTCTTTCTCCACTAAATACTCTAATATATTTTGCAGATGGAAGCAAATAATAAAGTTTAGAGGAGAAATAAGTGAAACAGTGTATGGAAAAACAATAGAATACTACGTGTTGGTGTTTTGAAAATATGAGCAAAATTGAAAAACCTAAGCTAGACTATCCATGAAAAAGCCAGAGATGATTGAAATAAATAAGAAATTGAGGAAACTTTATGATTAGCATTCTAGAAGTAGAAAGTACTAAAAATATTATGAATAGTTACATACAAACAAATGGTATAACCTAGAAGAATCTGAGCTATCCCAGAAACCTATGCCCTACCAAGACTATATCAAGAATAATAATAGAAAGTCTAAACATATCAATAAAAAAGTAAGATTGAATCAGCAATTAAAAACTTACCAATAAAATATCCAAGGACCAGATAGCTTCCAAGTTGCATTCTACCAAATATAGAAAGAAGAATTGATACCAATCGAAACTCAAATGATAAATGAAGAGAAACCACACCCAAGCTCATTTTATGG
Organism: Scalopus aquaticus; assembly: GCA_004024925.1. NCBI lineage: Eukaryota > Metazoa > Chordata > Mammalia > Eulipotyphla > Talpidae > Scalopus > Scalopus aquaticus. Next base: position 11,090 of record PVIJ01018791.1, read on the forward strand.
TGCCAGCATTCCCCGGGTACCACAACCCAACAGAGACACCACAAAAAAAATTACATATACCCCTGATGAGCATGGATGTAAAGATGCTGAAAACATATCAGCAAATAGAATTCACAGTGCATGAAAAAATCAGATCATAAATCATACCATGTGAAATTTAACCCTGGAACAGCAGGATGGCCCAACATATGAAAATCAGGTGATGTGACTCAACATATTAACAGAATGAAGCATACAAATCACAAGATCATCCCACTAAATGCAGGAAATGCATTCAAAAACATTCACCATACATGATGATAAAAACTCTCAAGAAATGAGGTGTACAGAGAATGCAACACAATGAGAGATATATATGCAAGACTGCATTAACCACAAGACTTGAAACTAAAACTGCTAGAATAAAATACTAGTATAAATCTTCTTGTTATTAGTCTTGGCAGTTATTTCTTAGATATGCCATCAAAGCACAGACAATGAAAGCAAATATAGGCAAGTGGAGCTACATCAAACTAAAAAGTTTCTGTACAACAAAGGAAACGACTGAAGAAGGGAAAGTCAATTCAGAAAATATTTGCTAGTCATTTATGTGATAAAGGGTTAATATCCAAAATCGATTAAAAAAAACTCGTCAACTCACTACCAAAAATAAAAGGCTCATTTAGAAATGGGCAAAAATCCTGAATAGGCATTTCCCCAAAGAAGACCTAGACGGATCAACATGCATCTAAAAAGATGTTCATCATATCCATTGGGATAGCTGTTGTCAAAAAATGCAAAATACGGTGTTGGTAATATGGAGAGAAAAGCAGACTTTCATTCACCATTGGTAGCAATGTAGATTGATGCAACCGTTATGGAAAACAGTATGCCAGTTTCTCAAAAATTATTGGAGTTATTGTGATCCAGCAATCCTACTTCTAGTTATGTACTCATAAGAAAAGCAAGGATATTAAAGAGATATCTGCAATTTATGTTAATTGCACCATTATTTACAATACACATGATATAGTATTCATCTAAATGATATGGATGAATGAGTGAATAAGGAAAATGTGGTATTCAGGCATGCCTCATTTATCCTGCTTGACTTTATTGCACTTCAAGGATGCTGCATCTTTTGTAAGACCCTCTATCAGCAAGTTGATGATGACTCACTGAAGGCTCAGAAAATGCTTTGCATGTTTTTTAAAAGTATTTTTAAATTAATATATACTTTTTTAAACTTAATGCTATTACATACTAAAAAGACTCCACTCCAGTGTAACTCTAACATTCATATGCACAGGAAAACAAAAAATAAATTACTCTCTTTATCATAATATTTATCTTGGTGGTCTGGAAATGAAGGCAGTATCTCTCAGGTGTCCTATATATATACAACAGAATATTTTTTCACTTTTCAAAAATGAGGGAATCTTGCCATGTGGAGCAATGCAAAAATGGAAAGCCGTTGGTCAAAGCGTACCAATTTTCAGTTATGCAAGAGAAGTAAGTCCTAGAGGTCAGTTTTAAGATTAATGAGACCAGGAAGGCCCAGAGACCATCAGTCGTGTGTTCCTTGCGTGGTAGCATCGGGTCTTCCTTGGTGCCTCCATATAAGTCTTTTTCCAGCTCCTTGTGCCAAGGTGCATTTGAATGGTATATTGCAGATCTCCTGGGACCTAGCCACCAGCTATTAACTGAGTGGCAGTGCTCTCGCAGGGGCAACCTTGAATACTGAAGTGTCTGTCTAGCTAGACCTAACTATTGCATTAACATTGTTCAGTGCAGTTTGAACTTTTCTACACGAGACTCTATCAGTTGTTTTTGCTGATTTTTAGAGGTTGAAAAAAATCCCTTCCTATTTATGTTTTAGAATATCTGAGGTCAAGTGCAGCGAAAACAATGTATTGTCCATCTATGTGAATGAAGACCTGCAGTCCCACTGTGTTTTCTAAGTGTATTGCCCGTAACCTCCAGATTCTGCTGAACTTACCAAGTCCCCTTTGGATAAGGCAAAGGGGAGACCTGCCAGGATCCTGAGCCCCCAATTCTATCAGCACAGTCTGATAGATCTCTGATAGAGCTCTAATAGATCTCTGATAGAACTCTTTATTTGGGAGGATTATATGGATGATTCTATTTGAAAAAAGATTCTGCAGCTAAAATCAAATCAAACGATTATGCTGCTAAAATCAGATCAAACGATTCTGCTGCTAAAATCAAATCAAATCAAAATATATGATGGTAAAAGCATTGTGTGTGGTGTCAGAAAATGATGATATGGAAAATCTGTATAGAAATAATAGCGATTACTAGAAATTTTCACAAAGACCACCTCATGTACTCCGTACAAATAGGCATCAGGAAGTAGGTGCCCCTTATTATCATCACTGGACACATGAGTAGCACTGAGCCTCGGAGTTTAAATGACTTCTTCAAGTTGTGCATTTGGTTAATAGTACACGTGGGATGAAAACCTACGCGTTAGAATAGAATGAACTAGCATTAAATTCATTTTACCAATTACTGACTATGTGGAGTAAGTAAATCTTTTATTTTTTTTTAATTGAAGTAACATTGGTTTATAGCACTGTATATGATTCAGAGATAATCACGCCTCTTCAGAAGTCTGTCACCACACCACGGCCATCATGAGGTACCTGTAGTCCTGCAGCACAACACACTGGGCCACTGCTACATTTCTTGGTCATGCCCCCTCCCCTCTGTCCCCCATAGACTCAGTTCCAGTCGGATTTTTAGGGTTTGTTTTTGGTTTGGTTTTGTCTGGTCCTTTTTTGTTTGTTTCTCTATATTCCTCATATGAGTGATATCATTTGTTTTTGCTTTCCTCTTCCTGGTTTATTTCACTTAGATAAGCACCTTAAGTTCCATCCATGCCGTTGTAAAGGGCAAGAGTTCGTCTTTTTCCCCCTTTTTAATCACTGAGTAGTATTCCATTGTGTATATAGACCACATCTTTTTAATCCACTCCTCTTTCCTTGGGCCCATAGCTTGCCTCCATAAATTGGCTATTGTAAATAGTGCTGCAATGAAAGTAGGACTGCTTATATCCCTTCAAATTAGTGTCTGTGTAATCTCCAGGTAGATCTTTGGAGTGGAATTGCTAGAGCATATGGTAGGTCTGTTTTTAATATTTTGAGAAACTTCCGTACTGTTTTCCATAAAGGCTGGACCAGTCCGCATTCCCACCAGCAGTGTAAGAGGAGTCCTTTCCCCCCGACATCCTCACCAGTACTTTTTTTTTTCCTGGTCTTTTTGATATGGGCCATTCTCATAGACTTGAGATGGTATCTCATTGTGGTTTTAATTTGCATGTCCCTGATAATAAGTGATCACAAGCATTTTTTCATGTGCCTACTGGTCATCTGTACGTCTTCTTTGGAGAAGCATCTCTTTGGTTCTTCTGGTCGTTTTTTGATTGTTTTTTGTTTTGTTTTGTTTTGTTTTGCTGAATTGTAGAGTTCTTGTAAATCTTGGATAGTAGCCCCTTGTTGGAAGTATAATGTACAAATATTTTCACCCTTTCAGCAGGGTGTCTTTTAGTTTTATTGATAGGTTCTTTCAGTGTGCAGAAGCATTTTAGTTTGATTTAGTCCCATTTGTTTATCTTTGCTTTTGTTTCCCCTAGCTGTTGGAGGTGAATCTTCAAATATATCACTGAAGCCAATGTTGAGGAGTGCATATGTTTCCCCCTGTGTATTTTATGGTTTCAGATCTTACATGCAAGTCTTTAATAGATTTTTTTGAGTTGATTTCTGTAGATTGTGCGAGAATAAGTAACTCTTGTCCTTTTGTACTTAGTCTCCACATCTACAAAGAGATCAGGTTAGAAGTTCCCCACATTAATACAATGCCAGTTGATAGATTGAAGTTCCAAATATATTCTGCTGGGAGAAAAATATTCAGTAGTTTAAAAAAATAAAAATGGCTGGCCTAGATTTACATTGGACATCTCCTGCTGATTTGATTACATTTGATTATAGCAAAGTGTCCATACTGTGTTTAATTTTAGACTATTTTAACCACCACATACTGTTTTATAGCTATAAAACTTTCTGTAAAATTCATTGCAAAATGGAACATCTCCCATAAGTGCACATAAATATATGCAGAAACATACAGCCATATGCATACCAGATGAAGATGCCAATTGTATAGCTGTCTTCGTCAGTTTGGACTGCTGTAACTAAATACCATAGGCTGGGTGTCTTAAACAACAAGTACTTATGTCATAGTTTTCACCCTAATATTTCTGGAAGGTGAGAATAGATTTGCTTCCTATTGAGGGCCCTTTTCCTGGCTTGCAGACATCCACCTTCTCACTGTGCCCTCACATGACAGTGAATGAGAGAGAGTAAGTGACTTACTGTTCCTATAAGGACACTAATGCCATCGTTAGGACCCCATCCTCATCACCTCATTTGAAGCAAATTAGGTCTTAAGTGCCCCCCTCTAAATATCTTCACATTGTGGGGTTAGAACTTCAACATAGATAGTGGGGTGAGGGGACAGACACATTTATTCCATTAGAATAACTGAAGTTAGTGAGTTGATAATGTGAGAAGAGGTAAAGATGTCTGCTGGTTGCCACTGAAAGACTGCTAGGATTGTCCTCATGCAATTTGATACTATGGGGTTGGTCTCCCCAAGGGGTCACATTGTCAGTATGCCCAGTATAGGTCTCTTGCAGTGTCACCTTAATATGCAAACTAAAGGTCAGTTGTGGCCCTGTGAGCCTCTGAAGTCTGTTTCTATCACTTAAGTGAGCAGATTATTTTGGGTTAAGAACAATGAAATCCTTGGTATCCTTTGGGCTTTTTTTCTTGCCTGAGTCCTTCACCATTCCCCAGGAGAAAAGATCATCACTCCCTAAGCTTTCGCCCTTTCCCTGATCAAAGAAGCAGGCACTGTTGTACCTAGAGATATGTAATCTGTGTACCAACCAAGTGTAGATTTCTTTGTAGACATGGCCCCTCTCTCTGAGAATCTCATATTTGCTCTGCCTGAAGATGAGATTACCCACTCCTTGTCTGCCATGTGAAGTCTCCCCCTCCCTTTCCTGGACACCCTGGGTCCTTAAACACAGAATAAATATCCCCAGTCCACCCAATTACTCTTTAGAATGTAGAACTGTGTACATTCTCCATACATATAGTATTCAAATTTGTATTTTTTCCTATAATTCTGTCTGATGTTCATTTGTTCACCCATCCAGCCTCAGAAGAACTCTGAATAGGGGGTAGGGGAACTTTCTGTTATGTCCCTGACAATACGGTAAGAAAATAATAGTAAAAAGCGAATGCAGAAAATTAGTTGTGATGTTCCTCAGATATGCGGAAGTATGGATTGAAGCCTCTTTGACATTAGAATAAGGGCTTTGAAAGACCCATTGTGATCACTTACTTTGATAGTAATGGGCGTCTGATATCAATTGAGATCATAATAGCATATTGAAAAGTATAATGAATGTATTGAAATAGCAGATTTTTAATGTCCTTTACTTTTGATCTTACTTTCTCTCTGTCTCTACGCTATACCATTTACAGTCTTTTAATGTGCTAAACAACTAGCCAGCAAAATAAAATGTTCACACCATGAAATGTGTACTTAAATTATAAAGGAGTGTTATGGAACTTCTCTGTCTCCTCTCTTACAGCATCTGTGTATGAGTATCCGGCCTTCAGAGCTTTAAAGTCTTTTTTAATGCATCTTTGCCATACTAGCTCAAGTTGACAAATTACATCTTAACTCGAACTTTCCTCTTCCAGTGTATTCTTAAAATTTCTCTACCAGCTTTCTTCTCTTTTAGATAATTACCTCTAAATGATATTTGTTGACAAAAGGAGATGATTTGGAATTTACAGCTGTATTACTCAGAGTGCAGTGAGTAGAGTACAAGGTGTTGGTACATTCGATAATTTCTCTTATTAGTTAGCTCTGCAGATGATTCAGAGCTTAATTCTTCATTTAAAAAGAAAACATGTGTTGCTATGTGTAAGATATTTTGCTCAGAAGAGAAAGGAAAGCAATAGGCACTTACTTGTAAGCTGCCTTAAAGCCCTGAGTCTAGTCCAGCACTGTAACCCATACAGGATGCTTAATAAACAAATACTGGATGATGTCACTTAATGTGGAATTTGGAGAAACAAAGCAAAGAGTGGGGCAAAACTAAATCGGTAACAAACCCTACAAATCTGGAATAGAACTGATGCAACCAGAGGGGGAGGGGAAAGGAGAATGTAAAGAATAGAGTGGGTACAGTGGACTATGGTGGAGGGGTGAGGGTGCCTTGGTGGTGCTTGTGGTGTCATGTGGCTGAAGAGGGGTAAACCTCTCCCCCTAAATCACATACAGTGTTGTCAACCAATGTTACAGAAAGATCTGTGAAGAGTCCTGAGTTAAGGTAATCAGTTACCCTAGAGAGATCATTGGTGTGTAGGAAACATGGGCCTCAGTTTTTCAACCTGAGAAGTGATGAGACAGAAAGAGATTGGCCTTGGAGTTTATCTTTAAGGGAAGTTCAGTGATGAAGGAGATAACTTTTTGCTTCCTTCTTAACACTTTGTGGTCCGCTCACGTATCAGTACGTGTGTTTGTCACCGGTATCAGGTGGTCGCTCATGTATTAATACGTGTTCATCTAGTCTCCGGTTTTTCACGCCACGGTGGATTGATTTGGAACTATTAGGAGCTATTTCTTGGATCGTACTCAGTCTAGAAGCTTTAATCTCTATGCATTTAAAATTTCCTTAAAATATATCCAGTAGTTCAAGAGCTGTGTGTGTTTTATTGAATGCTTCTACCATTCATGCGGTGGCACAGAAAATGGCCAGCCCCAAGGGCTGGGAAATTGAAAGGGCACCTGCACACAAAGTGTTAATTATATAACAAAGCAAATACCTCTTCCTTCAATAGTGTGCAAAGGCAAAGGGAGCAAGCTGGGCCTGAGGTCCCGCCCCCATGATTTTGCTTCTTCTGACTCTTTGAGATGTGCCCCATGACCGTTTGCTCAGCAGTAATCTGTGCCTTGAACTAACAAGAGAGTCTGGCTAAGGAATAAAGAATTTTATAAAGTCAGCATAGCCTTTCCTAGAATCTGCAGAATTCACTGAAATCCCTCCTTTTGCGTGATTCTACATTAATCACAACCCTTCAGTCACAGGTTAAAGATAACTCTTGTTAGGAGCTCAAATCCAATTCTCAATCTTTTTGAGCAATGTGTACTTATTAACAACATGGAGAAAAGGAATTTGACAGAAAAAATACACTAAAATGTGAATGACTGAGAGCTCTGTATATTTCTTTTAAAATACACTTATTAAATAAATGTCTAGCTTATGGAATTTTACATTCTTCAGCTGGTAGAAATAAGGAATGTTCAGTTTTTCAAGCCTCCTTGGTGGATTTAGTGACACGTGTGTAGTTTATCACCAAGTCATGTTCCTTTAGCTCTTGGCCCATTTGCAACTTCTGAATCCAAAGCCTGACCTCAATTTCTACCTCCTTTAGGGAACTTGTCTGAATGCTAGAGGCAAAAACTGTTATTTCTATTGTACTTGTTCAGAACCTTACTTGTATCTGTAATTATAGCGTTTATCTTATTTGGTAAGTTACCTGAAGGTATTTCTAGAAATGAATAGAATACCTGGTACATAGTGGGTGATAGATTTATTTTTTTTCACTCATGTTTAAGTGGATGGTTTGATTTTTATACCTACTTATAGACTTTCTACTGACTCTAGGTAGGGAGAGAATCACATCTAGCCTCAGGACTAGAGGAAAGTGAACTGAGTCTTCAGTACATATGATGGTCAATTGTAATTTCTTCCCGTAACAAGTTTGGGCACATGGCTAGAAATCTAGTAGGTGTCATCAGTTAGAATCAGTCTTCTTCCGGGTAGATTGTGTGGAAAAAACAACCTTGCATTTTCTAAAGTCAGTTTATGCAAAGCAGTCAGCCTTGCTATTAGTAGTCATTGATCAGCCAATTTATTCAGTGACTTGTTTTGACTTACCTATTAAGAAGTTGGACAAATGGAATGCTAACTGGATGAAACAAGCCACCAATCACTCATCATGCTAATGGTATTGTGTACGTGTGGTAGTGAAATAGTGCACCTTTATCGAACACTTATGTAGTGGATATTTGTAGTTGAAATGCCGACATCCATTTCCCATTTGTTCTAGTGGAGTGGCTGGGCTTGAGCATTGGATGCCATTTTGCAACGGTAAGGGAAGGAGCTGCAGAAGGATCTGGCCTAGGTAGGAGAGCGGAGCTGAGATGAACATATGGAAACAGAGCTCCTGAGGACATTGTGAGCCTGTGTTGTTTTTTTTTAAAGATTTATTTATGCATAGAATGCAGGGGTACAGGCCAGAGGAGTGGGGTGGCTAGAGGGTTCACCAGAGACAGAGTGGGGAGCAGAACAGGCAGATGGAGGGAAACACACTGCTGAGGGGAGCAGCGGGCGAGGCAGGAGAGGTCCACCGCGCCATGTGGGAATCTCCCTGGTTGGGTGTCAAACTCGCATCGCCGCTGCCGACAGCTCCACAGCACAGTGCCTAACCTCTGCGCCACCAGGGAGGCCCATGAGTGAGCCTGTGGTTTAAACTTTGAAGTCTCTCCATTCCCTGGACTTTTCTGTTAATGAGTCAGTCTATTTTTTTTATTCCTAAAACATCGGGTTTTGTAGTACTTTTTACTGAAGGCCAGCTTATTCACACAGCTCACTCTCTTCAGCCCTTATGCTGAGCTCTTTAGATAGGTTATCTCATTTAATCCTCACCAAAAACCCATGAAGGCAGTGTGACAGCTGTGGGGGCCAGTCATTCCTGCTGATACAGAGACTATCAAGAGCCTTCATCAACACAGGCTCCAGGTAGCTGTTTACCATCCACTACAAGGGACGCAAACAATGAAAGTGATAACTTTCTCTGCTGTAAACCATGCTGCCTGGAAGCTGTGCATCTAATGCAGCATCTAGACGTACAGCATGCTTAATAAATGTCTTCTGAAGAGGACTGAGTTGGGATAATAAATGTGCAAAAATCACTGGAGCAGTGCCTTCAATGGCTTCCTCTTTCCTGTGCCCAGGGCCCCGGGGGTCCAGTGAAAAATAACTGTAGTATCTTCTCAAAGGCATAGGGATTTCCCCTGGCTCTCTTTCTGACACTCTCCTTCAAACTTTTACTCTCCTTGGTACTCCTCAGAAACTATTTTTTCCCCACTATTCCTTTATCTGGCCTCTTTCAGTTGATTATTCATTTACCATGTCTATCTGCAATTCGATATAGTTTCTATTTACTCATATTTTCCAGGACTAAGGACTAAGCTGCCCTTAACTCTTTATAAATGAGCATCTTAGTAAATTCCTTATTCAGCCCTACTGTCAGGTTTATATTAGGAGAAGTATCCTACACTAATATGAAATGAGGTAGTGAATTGCCCCAGGAAGACATTTTTATAACATATTAAATATAGGACTTGTCAGGTTTCTTTTTGCCGTGAAGGTGAAAATTATGCTTTATGCTTTAATATTGCTTTTTTTCCATCACTAAATCCAGCTGAGTTTCCAATGACATCATCTTATCAGAGAAGTTCACAATGGATATGCACAATGGATAATGCACCCTTCTAGAATTAAAAAAAAAAATACATATATGAAAATTTCCTGGGAGTTATATTAAGGTTAGAAAAATCACAGTTGATACAGTAGCTCTTGTTTTCTGTCACCAGCTTGAATCAGAATAGGATACTGTATGGTAAAAGATATACTTTGGATTGTTGTTCTCTGTAGCACCCCATTTATTGACAAAGAATCTATGACAGGGTAAAAAAAAAGACATCAAAGAAAGAACATGGAAAGGAGTTCACTGGAACTTCAAATTAAATAACAAGATTATCCATATTCCATTATTCTATTGTGGAATAGGAGACCTGGTGCCAATGATTTTGCATTTCTGATTGCCATTTAGTATGGAGTGGAAGCTGGCAGAAGCAGTTGCCAATTGCTTGTTGAAATGAAATGGGACATTATTGTTGAAGAAACCTACCACCTGTGCCACCTTCTAGTTGGTATAATTATCCCTAAACAGCCCATGGTAGGATTAAGCAGTACTTATATTTTATACCAGCTAAATAGCTCTTTCTTGTCTTACAAAAATTGACCATTAATAAAAAGGAAAAAAAAATGTTCTTTCTCAACAGAGAATTAAGAAACTTTGAATTAGATTTAATTTCCTTGTGACATCTGTGACTCTGTCTATATGCTATGCAAGAGTTGTAGAAATGTTTTACAATAATATCATCAGGGATGACCAGTGATTGTGATTCATGTCACACCATCAATACTGCCACTATTACAACTAAGTATATTTGTCATACAACTTCCTTGAGTCTATGTTGGATAGACGGTGGGATGGGTCGGGGAAGATTTCTCTAAGAAGGTGCCATTTTCAGCAAGGGTTTTGTGAGGCCTGTCCAGGTGACATGCTCTCTCTGCAAGACAGAATAGAACGAAAAATCACGCCCTTTCATAATTGTCCTCCCATTTTCTTCTTGGCATTGGTTTTCCTGCTGTCACTGTTAAATATCAGTTCCTGGGGCCTGTGCTCCATCCTCAGGATAAAGGGTGTAGGAAGCCATTCACTCCAGAGTGATCCAATCCACTGATTCTATATGAGAAAACATTTTCCTGGCATCCACCTATGAATTTAAAGAAATGCTAATTTAGTTCTTCACAGTCTCTTTTTTAAAGGCAAATGATCCTTTTTCCAAAAGGCCTTTTTGGACTGGGCGGGTTTAGGGGAGGGGTCAGAATGATGAAACACTCACCCAGTCCCTCAAGGGGGGTGTTCAGGGGAATTCTCTTCTGCACTGGACCAGTTTTCTTCTCGTTGAACTGTTGTGTGTAGTATGCTAATGTATCTTCAGAATCATACTCTACTTAAAACCATGTGTGTTTTCAAAGGCATTTCTCTGCACAATACAACTTCCAGAGTGTAAGTTTGCCTGCTAATAAACTCACACCCAAGGCGCGCGTGCGTGCGTGCGTGCGTGTGTGTGTGTGTGTGTTGGCAGACAAGCCCATACCCTGGGGTGTGCTATTGCCTGCATAATTAGCCATCAATTATCACCAGTTACATTTGCACCTGTTCCATTTACAGATCTTTGGAATTTCAAGCTTGCCCAATTAGCATGTTCTGAACTTTCTCCCACTCATGAGAAAGTGAGAAAATAGTCCCTTCTTTGGGGAACCTCTCCTCCAGCGGGGTCTCCGCAGCATACACCTGAAAAGGTAATGTTTCAGACAACCACATTAGAGATACTGTGAAAATATTAATATATCAGAAGTAACAAAGCTATTTAGTTGGCAGTCATAGGTTTCTTTTTGAAGAATTTCAAAGGCAGTTTGTGATTTCATTTGACTTATAAAGACAATCAGCCCAGAAAAGTGAAAGTAGCTTTTCCACATGGGTTCGTGTTAGCGACAGAGCCGGTGCCCTTAGCTCGGGGCTGGTGGATACTCTCAGCCTGGGGTTCAAATTCACCCCTTTGAGACTGAATTCAGGACCTGGCTTGTTTCATATATGCCGTCCTATGGGATGACATGCACATTTCAAAGTATTCCCTGCCCATTTCAGCTGCACCAGTTGCTGATTATACTAAGCTTGTAGTAAATGTTCTCTCACATGAATGCTTTTTGCTGTCTCTAGTTTTGCAATCTTTGGGAGGCACGCCTCTATGGCAATACTGCAATTAATAACAGAGCCTCCTGGATATCCTAGCCCTTGGGGTTGGGCTCGCCAAACATGTCAGATGAGCTTTTCTCAGAGTGCCCAGAGTGGCTTCTTGTCACTGGAGAGGGAACTAGAGACCACTTGAGGCCCCGCCAGCCTCAGGAGGGCGATTTCCCTTCCTTACGGAAGGCAGATTGTTTTGAGTTGGGAGCAGCGGGAGCCCTGGAGGCTGAGGAGAAGCTTTTCTCATGACCTGAGGCTTCTGCCCTTTCCTAAATGGAAGAGAGCGCTGTTCCCTAAGCTTTCGCCCTTTTCCTAATTGAAGAGGCACTCAGTGCTCCCTTTTTATGACCCAGAGTACTGTACACCCAAGTGTAAACCTGTCCTTTCTATCTGAGAACCTCATCTGTACTCCACGGGTCGCCCCATCCTTGTCTGCCAAGTGAATTCTCCCCTCAACATGCAGGTCCCTAAATGCAGGATAAAAATCCCTGATGCTGTTTCCTTATTCTTTAGAACTCACAACAATTCTCCATGTGTATGTTATGAAATTGTTTTCCCTTTGCTAATCCATCTGATGGTGTGTGGATGCTTCGTCCAGCCAGAGGGGTGGGGCTTCACCTGTGTCATGGCAAACCCAAGGCAGACACCCATTTATTTCACTGTCATCGTTAATAGGATGCAGCCTCTTAAGACTGGTTGTAGCTGAGGCTCCAAACCCTAGTTGACCAGGTAACAGTTTTTCAAGTTGCATCTGTAGATAAGGTGACCTTGATTGCTCAGAAGCCACAAGTGTTAACATAATTTTTGTGTACATTGTACTGGAAGAGAAAGTAAAGGATAAATTATGCTTCTGACCTTTGTATTTTACTGCTTATAAAAATGAGGCTTCTGGATCTTTAAATTATAGACTTTGGCCCCCATTCAACTGTATGAGCCCTTAATAGCTGACCTGTTTCGGCTTTTTCATAGATATCATTTGAAATTTTCCACCTTCCAAAAGGTAAATCTGGATGCAGCATGGGATGCAGGGAAAGAGGTGGTTGGTGGCGTCGTTGACAGTCTAACGGATATGCACGTCCACATACCTTTTCCTTTATAAACTTAAGTTCTAGTTACCTCCTTCAGTTCCAGTGATTATATTCCATAGGGATTTTTCTGTTTACAAGAAGCTTGTATGTCACAACAGAGTACTCAAAGATCCATTCCATGAGGCTTATTTTGATAGCTAAAATTTTAGCCCTGGATGGTTAAAGTGATGATACAATGACAAGAAAATGATACTAAAGTATCAAGAAGCCATCTGTCTGTCTAGATCCACCGCTTCCGAGCTGGTTTCCTAAGCCAATGAGGAGTACTGTTGAGAACTTGAGTTTTGGAGTGAAAATAACCTGCCACTTACCTAGGGCGTGACCTTGTAGCCACTACGTAATCCTTTCACACTTTAGTGTATTCATCTGTCAAATTGGAAGTTATATGTATTTTGCAAAGTTTGCTGTAAAGATTGCCATAAATATTTCAGTGTTTAGGAATTATTATTATTAGACTCGAGAGCCAGGAATGTATGCACAGGTATGGATTTTGAGAGTACTGGATGAGGAACCTCAAAGCAAATAAGGGCAAACTGTCAGGTTAAGAACACCGTCCCGTGTGGTGAAATTTACATCCATGCAAGGATCCTGGGGTTCTGGGATGAAAGGCTGCTGGGAAAGCTCCCCCCAAAATGAAAATGAAAGCTTCCTCTATAAAAAGTGAAGTTGTAATTCCAGCATGGCCATGGCAGACCTGAAAGGAAGGATGAAGCGTTCGAAGCAGTAGACATTCTAGGTGTGCTGTGCAAGGCACGAAAATGTAAGAGGTGATTAGTACCATTGGGACCCGGGAGCTGCATCACTTAGCAAAGCGATAAGCCCCGAAAAAGGGAAGGGGACACCAGCATCTCTCTGAAGTTTAGTGGGGGTGAAACCTGTCACCAAAGGGTGATGATAGCAGTTGCAATTATAAGAAAGGGCTCACTGATAACAAGGTGGTGATAGGATCCTGATAAAATAGAGGCAGCATGGTGAGCCTGAGCTTCAGAAGCAAGGCAGGTGCAGTGCTCACGAGGACCAGGTCACAGTGGCAGACAACCAGCAGAAAATTGCACACATGCCTAATACAGTCCAGCATCCATAGGCAAAAATGTTGGGCACCCAAAGCAGGTGTCAAACCTCCAACTACATAATAAAAATTAATCAAGGAGGTATAATCATGAATCTAAGGGTGTCATCCTCTGTCAAAGATATTATCCCTTGCCCAATTCCTGCATGAATCTATTTTCAGATCTTCTCTAGAACCTAAGCACTAAAGAGGCCAGCTCCCCAGATAAGGACTCTGGAATAGCAAGGTATGTGTAAGTGGAAACAACTACCCTATTACTTCTGCAAAAACAAATATTTCTGCTCTGGATGAAATACTTAAAATTTAAAGACAATGGATGAAAGTATTATCAGAAAATATTTTGAGCAATAAAAGTGAAGCAAAGGTAGGCCTCCCTGGTGGCACAACAGGTTAAGTCTCAGCCTATGAAGCTGTCTGCAGCCTC
>PVIJ01018792.1:0-25415 GCA_004024925.1 Scalopus aquaticus
CCCACCCCCCACTGATTGTCTCTCTCCCACCCGGCCTCCCTATAGTCCTGTTATAAGTGAAACCATTCGATATTTTTCTCTTTCTTTCTGGCTTATTTCACTGAGTATGATTCCCTCTAATTCCATCCATGTCGCTGCAAATTGCATGTGTTTATCTTCTTTCCATGCTGAATAGTTTTTAAGGTCTTTTGATATTAAAAACATGACACCCTGTAAACACCAGAGGTATTTGTCTGCTAAAAATCCATTTTTAACAAGAGTATATTTTTTAAAAAAGTATAGTCATACCATTCTCAATATAGATAAGCCTATATGAGAAATACCTTCTTTTAAATAGAGGTAATTTGGTACTTTATGCCCTAAACCAAATCTCAAAGCTCTCTACACACTATACATACTCATCTAAAACTGAATACTTGATAGCTTCTTCTTTATCATTAGACTAAAAGTAGACAGTGGATTTTTATAATGTGTCCTCTCACATAATATCTAGGTTTGGATACTTTCTTCCTACTCACTGAAAGCAAAATCAGTTAAGACGACAGCTAATATTATCAGTTCAATGTTTTTGACATCATTGTTAACGTTGTTAGCAACATATTTAGCCTTTCCCTTTTCCAAATTTCTCTCAACCATGCCCAGTGTGTTGTGAATTTAGTCCCTAATGCCATCATGCAATTCCTGAACCTGAACAAAATTTACCCGCTGGATTAGAGAACAGCTTCCTAAGGAGTTTTGTGTTAGTTACAAATGTCAACGTGCTATGTAAAACACTGCCATCTTCTGGGAACATCTGGTAATCACAAGGATCAAATAGAGAAGCATTATGATAGTACTCTGGAAGCATGAAAACAATCATGATTCTTTTCATGAATATAGAATCACTCCTTCTCTCAGACTGAAATATAGTGAAGAATAAATATTAAGATATTCTTTGTAGTATGTTTTACAATTATAATTAAAACTATAGTAAGTACTAAAAATGTACAACAAAAGAGTGCACAGTAAGATGTAGTGAACTAGAAAATAGTTCACAGAAGTAACATTTGGAAGATTCAAAAGAACAGTAGCTTCTCAGCAGATGATTGTGATGAATGATAGAGGAAATTTTGCATTTATAATCCTTCATCTCATAATCACCAATACATTCTATCTTAAGTGAGATTAGTTTCATCTCTAAAAAACTGTATTGGAAAGGAGGTAGGAAAAGAACGAATAATTTTGTGGAGCTAAGGAATATGTAGAAATTAAAATTAGATATGTCAGGGCTTTAACAGTCTTTGTTTCCAGCTAAGAAATTTGAACATTTTTCTTAAAATAACAAATAGCAAGTCACAAAGGCTTATGAGCATAGTAGTGATAAACAATACAATGGAAAGTTGACAATATTAAGGAGGTGCTAAGTGTAGGAAGAATATATTATACACTACATATTACATACATATGTAATATGGCATATTACATATGCCATATGTGGCATACAATTTCATATTATATATTTCTATATCATATATTAAGATAGGTATTACAGTAGTCACCCTTATCTGCAGTTTGTTTTCCATGATTTTAGTTACCTGTGGTCAACTATAGCCTGAAATGTTAAGAATAGTAGGATATTTTAAGGGAAGGAGAGGAGGGTGTGTGATACTCACATAACTGCTATTACAGTATAGAATTGTCCTATTTTATTATTAGTTAGAACTTACTGCGAATTTTTTATAAATGAAACTTTTTCATAGGCATGAATGTACAGAAAAAATCATAGTATATACAGGGTTCAATTGTTTTTGATATCCACTGATGTCTTAGAACATAAACCCCAAAGATGGGGGGGGGAACTACTGTATATCTTTATATAAGTATGTAATTATATTACATACCTATACAAATCTATAATTCATAATTTCTATATATTTAGTTTATATATTGGTTTTTCTATAGTTTTGAATAATTATACATTGTATATAAAAAGTTTCACGTGTACAAATGTATATGGAACTTAGAAAATCTTTATGAATTTATAATAATTGCTTTAAAATATATGATACACAATGCTGTATGTGTGCATGCCTACATATATACAGCTATCTATTTTTTTCCTTCAACTGGGGACCTTCAATAAAGAAAAAGGTTCTGGTCAAAACTCTTGTAAACATCTCACTGATGGAACTTCTGGCTAATGTACTAATGATATTTACTTTGTCTCTTAATTAAAACAGAGGTTGACAAAATATCATGAAACAATGGTGGGTTTAAAAATTTTGGTTTGGTATTTATGAATAACTACAAAGGTGAAAAACTAGAGACAACATGTACATAGCTTTTTTTAAAAAATAATCATCAGGATTATGCACATTAGGCAATGAAATTATGTTTTATGTAGTGTATTAGAAAAATATTAAAAAAATTCAGACTTTTTTCATGGGATGAGATTGGACGCAGAGAGAAGTAAACGAAGTCACTAAAATAGTCTCTTATGTTCTATATTTTAACACTGCCTAGTTAATATAAGGTTTAGCTTTGCAACACAGGTTTAAAATAGAAGTTTTCCCATATTGATTTTGGTTAATTTAAAGAGATAAAATAAGACTTGGAAGGAAGAAAGGACGCTTAAACATGTAATAAAATAGCTAAAGATTTCTCCATACTGAGGCTTCCTTGCCCCTCCCTGGCCTGGTTCCACTGGCCTGGAAGGTCCCACTTTATTTCTGTTTCTTTTCTCTCTAATAAACTTTTTTCTTTCGTTAAAGGAAAAAAAAAAGATTTCTCCATACTGAAATTATCTATCTCCATGAGCAGTGTGTATTGACATTTTTGGAATGTTACATTTAAATTTAAAAATTTACTCATCCCTCTAAAATATGCCTGTAAATAACTTTCTCTTACCTGTCGCAGAGTACGTGCCACTATACTTTCTAATACTGGTCCTCTGTCTTCATGCAGCAAATGAACTTCATCAAGAATAAGGAGTTTGACAATTTGAGAAAGAGCTACATCCCCAACACTCTTCCTTGTCACTACATCCCATTTTTCTGGTGTAGTCACAAGCATCTGTAAGACAGAAAGAGACATAAAAAGTCACATACAGAATTCAAATTTCAACTATGTCCTTCAAAAAGAAATACAATTGAACACTTCAATACAGACCAAACAAACAATGTTAAAAATTTCCCAGAATTATATAGAATTGACTGCAGACAATGGTCTTTTCAGGAGGATCTTTTTTTTTTTAAGTTGTGGTATTAAAGAGTTATTTAAAAATGAGTGAAAGTAATCTGTCAGTAAGTTGTGTGAGGTGCACAAAAATATTCAATTTTTAAAAAAATTTATGTCAAAAAAAAGACATTATCTTATAAACTTATAAACTATATACAATGACAACAGCCTTATTTTGGATGAGGGATGAGAAGCTAAACAAGCATTGAAAAGATGAAAAATTAAGCAAGAATCCATTGTAGGACTGGCCACTTGTGTTATATCTACCTACATTTAGAGGAGACTTTACAATTCATACATATTTTTTTAAAACTGCCCTTTAATTTTAACTAGTAGATGCAGTACTTTATACTCAAAACTAATACATACAATATAGCATAACTGGTACATAATAGCAACCCAAACTGAGTTAGGAGGTAGGCCTACGAAATTTACTGAACTTCATAGAAGTTGACCATTTGACATAAACTGGGACTGTTAATCAAGTATTTGCTTTTTACATAATGGCTTGTATTTTTTTACAGCACACTGTGGCAGAGAAAAAGATCATAGCAACATTACATTATGGAATAAAGGTGTATATTCAAATAACATATCAGGTAATAAAACCAAAGCTTTTAGATTCAGTACATCAGATTATGCAGACAAATGATAATCACAATGAACTGTGCTTTGAAAGGGTTAACTGAAATAGCGGTCAGATTGTTCTTTCAACATTATGGTTATGTTATTTCAGGTTAATTTAAAGTCACCTATGTGTGATAAAAGCCTTTCTTTCTTAAGATTGCAAATGATATATAAATTCTAAACAAATAAATAATCCAAAATTATCATTATGACGTGTTGCTTTCTTAGAGGTATCACTACATTATTTTGAAGTGAACTACATATTAACCACAGAATTTGTCACTTTCCTTTCACAGAAAATTAGCTAAGTATTATATAATAAAACAGATTAAGGAATCCATATCTAAGGTATAAAATATTACAAATTCAAAGCCACTTAATTTGCCAAAGCTAAATGGCAATGCTAAGAACCTAAGTTTTACAGAAATGATATACTACTGGAATAAAATATAAATGAATATGAATTCTGAGACTAAAATGGATTGACACATTCATGATGCATTAATATCTTCTTTATATTCCAAGTTTAAACAGAACTTTTACTTTCAAAAAATGACAAATTTAAAGTAACCCAAGATATATTATCAAAAATATGCCCGGGGATCACTAGCAACCCTTTTCATTACAAGCCTGAAAAACATGCCTGTCTAAAGAAAACAGTAATTCTCATAAATTGTAAATTCACATCACATGAAAAAATAAGCAACTTATTTATTAGTAAATGTTAGGAAAGTTACAAAGTACACTATTAAATTGTAACTACTGAGCTTGGTTACCTACCAAACTCTGAACTTTCTTATAGTTTACTCTAAGAGATAATGTGGTAACAATTAAGTTTTAAAATCAAATTTGTCAGATATCAGAAAATGAAACACAAATCCTAAAAATCCTTTCTAGCATTTTGTTTTCCATACTTTACTTTCAGCATGGTGAGAAGTGGATTCATTACTATTTCAATCACTTCAGCCCTCTGAACTAAAATGACTAGAAAATAAAGTGTCACATTTGCTTAATGAATTGCAACTCATGCAAGACATTTCCATCTGCTCTTGAATTAGGCCATGGGTTAACTGTCAATATTTTTACTGTCAATTTAAATTTCTCTCAATAAATGTACTTATTCCTTAGGAGTATAAAAATCATTATTTGAAACCGTTCCAATTTCAGCCTATCCACTGGGAAAATGGCAAAGCTCAGGTATTATACACCATCATTGTGCCAAAAACATGGTGGGTATATTCAGTGAAAAGATGCAAACAAAAGAACCTAAGACTTGTCAGATCAATTCATCTGGTAATTCACTTAAAGATTAATAATATTTTTTTTGCCTTTTAAAACATTGCAACCTAGGGGAAGAAATTTTCCCTCTAGCCTTTTCCCCCAGTTTTATTGAGCTACTACAGACATGAAACACATATAATATTGAAGGTGTACCATGTGATGACTTGATGTATGTATATATTGCAAAATGATGATCACAATAAGGTTAGTTAACACTTCCATCCACTCACATAAATACTGTGTGAGTGTGTGTGGGGCGCAAGTGATAACATTTAAGGCCTATAGTAATTTTTAAAATATTATTTTTAGGGCCTCCCTGGTAGAGCAGCGGTTGAGCGCTGCGCTGTGGAGCTGTCAGACAGCTCGCGATGCGAGTTCGATGCCCGGCCAGGGAGAATCCCACATGGTGCAGCAGACCTCTCCTGCCTCACCCACTTCTCCCCTCAGCAGTGTGTTTCTGATCTGCCTGTTCTGCTGCCCGCTCTGTCTCTGGTGAGCCCTTTCGCCGCCCCACGCCTCTGGCCTGTACCCCAGCTTGTATGTATACATAAATAAATCTTTAAAAAAATATATTATTTTTATTGAAGTAACACTGGTTTAAAACACTATGTATGATTCAGAGGTATACACTATACCTCTCCAGATGTATGCTACCATATCACACGCACCACCAAGGTATCATAGTGTTCTACCATAGTTCATTGGGCCCCCTCTCTACCCCTGACCCCAACTTTGGTAGTCTTAACTCTACTACCAGATATCTAGAGTATTTTTGCTTTGGTTTTGTTGGTCTCTTTGTTTTGTTTCTCTATGTTATACATGTGTGAAATCATCTGGTATTTGTCTTTCTCCTTCTGACTTAGTTCACTTAGCATAAGCTCCTCTGTTCCAACCAAGTGGTAAATGGTAAGAGCTTATCTTTTCTTTATATAGCTGAGTAATACTCCATTGTGTGCGTATACCATATTTTCTTAATTTACACATCTGTCCTTGGGCACTTAGGTTGCTTCTGTAATATGGTTATTGTAAATAGTGCTGCAAGGAATATAAGAATGCATGTATTTCATTCAAATAGGTGCTTTTCACTGTTCATGTAGATACCAAGGAGTGAAATTGCTTGACAGTACGGTAAGTGATGATGAGCATTTTTTCATGGGCCTGTTGATCATTTGTATGGCTTCTTTGGTAAGGTTTCTATTTAGCACTTCTAACCATTATTTGATTGGGTTTTTGGTTTTGGTTGTTGTTGTTGAGTTGTATGAGTTATTTGCAGATCTTGAACACTAGCCCTTTGTCAGGTGATCCTAAGGTGTAAGGTTAAACTATTTATGTGAGCTCTTTTTTATTTTTCAATGTGGGCCTATACTGCTGTACAATTCCCTCTTAGTATTATGTTTATATAATGGAATACTATAGAACAATGAAAATGAGTAAATTGCTACAGCAATAAAATAGAAAAACCAATCTCATAGTCTTAATGTTAAAGAATCAAAGCATACAGTATATAATTTCATTTATATATAGTTTAAGAACAAATAAAATTAATGTGAGGTATTATTCAAAGGTAGGACAGGAAATACCTCTGGTAAAAAAAAGAGCAGGGGGAAGGGGAGGCAAATGTCAGAGACATGGAAAGAAATTGTGAGATGTGGTAATATTGTGTTATCTTGACCTAGGCAAGTTGAGTTAGTGTGTTCACTTTAGGAAACTTCAAGTTTTTCACTAATAAGTTTTGTATTATACTGTGCATGTATTTTACTTCAATAACAGAAAGCTATGTGTATACATGCCATTGTAATTAACATAAAACATAAAAATTAAAACAAACTTTAGTAGTAAGAAGGGTAATTGTACAGAATAGGTATGATTTTGTGAGACAAATATTCCAGGCTTTAAGGAAAAAAAAAGCAGATGTATTTTTTGTGCTTCTAATATACATTGATCACATATCCTCTCTAGTAGGATTGTTTGTGTAAATGTCTATGTATATTGTAAGGATATTTTTCTTTTCTTTAATTCATTAGCCATTTATATAACTACAAAATTGAGGAAGGGATTAAATCTGGAATTTTACATGTCCATCCAAGTAGAAGATCAACAGATCATTTTATTGATCAAAAGTACATTTCTTAAGTACAGATGACAGCTGCTAAATTTAGCCCAATTTCCTGCTGACTTATCCATCTTCACCTCAACCAGAAACCTCCATAAGCACCAAAGGCAAATGGGTAAGAACGTTCAATATATTTATAGGAAATCTTTCAACCAAGAAGATAAATCAGACACTACAATTTAGACTTTTAAGCACCCACAGTTGTTTAATGCTATTTTTGGTCTCCATTTGAAAATAAAATCTACTATTTTGTTTTCATATATAAACCAGTCCATAAAAATTTCTAATTCCAATAAACTAATTCATTATAAAGAAAACACAGAGTGACATAAACACATAATCATATACCTACTGAACCAGTAAGTTTATAAATTATATGAATGTTTTCAAGTTACAAATTTAATATAAAATGTCACACAGTTTGGATTCTATAAACATACATATAATTACAGTTATACTAACCTCTGCTATACAAATGTCAGCTCTGATTGATGGCAACAGTTCCTATAATAGAATCTGACAGCTTACAGATTATACCTGCCCCTTGGGACACTACAACAAATCAGTTAGTTCCAACTACTTCCTTTCCTACATTTTCTATGTTCTCTGCTCTCCCATCAATCCACATGCATGAGTGCACACTCACAAGTGTAAAACACAAAAACCTCTGAAGTATCTAGCTATATTTATGTCAAGGACTATAGCTTTCAATTGTAAAATGAAAACATAAACATTAACTCGAAATTTTTCAAGTACAAAAGTATAGATACGGTCAAACTAATGCATAAAAAATGTAATCTGAAATATCTTAGTATTTTCATGTTGGGGGAAAAATCTGATTTTTTAGTTAAAATTTTATAACTAATATTTATCAAATAAACAATGTTTAATTCAATAGGAAATCCCAAACCTTCGGAAGGAACAGAGCATGGAGTGCTACAAGTTGGGAGAAAAATGTGCCTTTAATATATAATTCAAAATTTATGGAAATATGCACTTTCTAAACTACACCGCTATAGATGGATAGATAACTCTTTGCTACTCTGTTGATTTAAAACACTCTCCAACAATCCCAGAACTTACATGCTAAAATCTAGTGTCATCAGTGTAAGCTTGTAAAGGCTTAATGCTTGGTTACACTAAAACTTAACCAATAGCACAGCAGAGAAAAAAAGCAAAAAATATTTTTATTACCATATGCATCGCCATTAGTGACACTGTTCTCATCATTCAACCTGCCTGTCCAGAACACCCCAGAATTTCATGCCATTAAAAACTCACAGAGCAAGAGTCTGATACAACTAAATGATTCTCTTGTGCTTTCTCATAAAAACAAGCTCTTGATAAGTGAATCATTTATGATAGAAACTTGTCCTGTGCTAAGTACTATTCTTACACTGGGATATGACTCATAGAGAACAGGTTTCCTTGAGGTTTTTATTGAGGTTTTTTTTTTTTTCCCAAATTGGACTAATAACACCTGCCCTGTGAAAACAGAACAGTCGTATGGCTTTGAACATTCGACAGTCACCACCTCTTCCTCGTTACATGTACAATGCTCTATTTGAAGATCAATTTCTTACAAAAACGGCACAATGCACTACTAAACTACTAAAACCTCAAATGTGATAAGTAAAAAAAGATGTATTCTGAAGCTTTTCACAAAAATTATTAAAAAAAAATCAATTTTAAGAGTTTATTAACTCAAGAAAAACAATCAAGTTTGTTTGGGGAAGAAGACACTAGGAAGAAGACAGATGAAAAGAGGAATCTAAAACCTTATCAACAAATTATCGTATGATACACACTGCTGAAAATAACTGCCATTTAGGGAATTAATTATCCTTATCTTTAACCTACTTCTATTATTTGAATTATTTCTATCATTCTCAGGAAAAAAACCAACAACAAAAGCAGAACATCTATACTATTTAAACACAATTCATGGTTACCCAAAGGTAAAGCTTGCTTGCTTGCTTGCTTGCTTGCTTGATTCATTCATTCATTCATGGTTTGCTATTGTTATTTACAGGATAGAGTATGGAAGTGAGAAAGGAAAGAATACAACCAGATCACATTTCTAGCTACCAGTAGGGAAAGAACTGGAGGGGAGAGAATTGATGGTGGCATCTCAGATATAACACTATAAAAGCAAAGTGAGGGCCTCCCTGGTAGCATTTACTTTTCTTTACCATCCTCCTTGTTGAGGATGAAATAACCACAATGAAACATTAAGAAATACTCGATAGAATCACAAGTAAACCTCTGGAAAAATTTTCAGATGAAAGAAAATTAAATCTGATTAGCCTCTTCCTCCTTTTCAGATCACTAGCTACCGACACTTTTACCAATGCGCCAAACTACATTTTATAGGTTCATCTTAACAGCTGTAAGAGAACAGTTAAGAGGTTAAAAAGCAAAACACAAAAACAAAAACAAAGCCAAAATATAATGTAATACTAAGTGACACCTATCATTTATTGACAATAATTAACTTTTCAAGTTTTAAAACTGTCTTGAAAATTTCATTAGAAAGAAAAACACCCATTTGAAGGGACCTGCAATTACAAAAGACCACAGATAATCTACCCTGAATATTTAATATATGTCATATTTCTGAAGAAAATAAGATAATTTTTTGAAATGACACTAATATTTGTGTGATCAGCAAATTCCCACATTACAACTTACTGATGGCAGGATTTTTTCTAAAATTTAATCGGTAATTGGGAGGCTTTATTTATGAACACCACAAATATCTATTTATTTTTATTTTCACTTCCCTGTCTGGAGGGAAACTAGACTGCTTTTAAAAATGCTATCCCTGGTATTATAATTTTATAGTAGCAGACATTCTGACTTTTTACTTTAGGAGTAAGAAAATAATAGGCTTTCTACTGGTTTTGGCATGTACTTAAATAAGATAGCAAGAAAAGACTTTGAAAGCAGGATTCCTGAAGTAATTTAAAAATAAAATTTCTAATTACTTAGTTGTTTTTACTTATTAAATATCCAGAATATGAAACAATCATGATAGAAAAAGTAATTAAATGTTGATACAGAGTAAACAAAACAAAAACCCATTAATAAGAAACTATTAGCAGAGTATGACCCCACTCATCTCTTTCTTTCTCTAATACTATAAAACAAGCTATTTTTCTGCAAAGGAATATTCATGGAATACACAAAGTTGTTATTTTTTTTTTCAGTGAAGGCAAGGATAATTAGATTCTTGAATGCTTTTAAATTATACTCTAAGAAAAGGATCTCAAATAATACATAATTTGCAGTCACTAGACAGATTTTTATGCATCAAAAATTACAGTTCTCTCACTAGCCTCTCCAGTCCAAGTATAATAAAAAAAAAAAAGTCAGTTAAAAACAGTAGTTTATATATAGGAGTGGGCATTTCACTCAAAGCATTTTAATATATTTTACATGGATTGCTATTAAACCTCACAAAAACAAAAACAATAACTACAACTAAGAATTACATAATGTGTCCAAGTAATATATAGCTTATTTGCTAATAAAAGTAAAGAGACATTCTTCAAAACAGCGCTCTCATTACTTCTTAGTGGCATGTCTTCAATGAAGGATATTGTTATCCTGGCAAATGATACAACATCAGGGGATTTTAGAAGTGGTAGTCTTATAATTCTACTACATATAAACACACGGTTAACACCTTTTAAACTAATTATTCTTCTTAGAGATTGATACTTTTACATGTCATCTATTTCCAATTTTAGATACTCCTCTTTATAAAATAAAGTTTTAAAATTAATTTTAGTTATTAGTTACTAAATTACATAAAATTAGACATGCAAATAGAAAAAATGAGAAAAAGCAAAATGTTTAGAATAATAAAGGACTGAAAAATCATTACTGTCATCAAAAACACACTAATTATGTTTGTGTAGCCACTTGAAAAATTATGATTAAACACTCCAGAATCACCTTCAAAATATAAAAGAATATTTTTGTCTTTTACTCTGGCTATAACATAGGTATTGTTAAAAAGAAATCTCAAAACCAAACAAATGAATATTAATAGGGAAATAAGAAGCAACATTATAAGAAATATAAATACCACATTAATTTCTAAACATCATCAATACCCCAGAATAGTTAGATCTCATCATTAAGACTCTGGGTTTTTCAACTGGTTTGAAAACTGTACATATGCTGAAGAAGCTTTATAAAGAGTGATTTCAATAATTAGCATTCTCACTGATTTATGAGGTACAGTATTTTATTCAGCTAGTTAAATGATTTTATCTTGAATGTCTTTAGTTACATGCTACAGAAGTTCAGATCTTTACAAAATCCAAAACTTGAAACAAATCCTTTTGTTCTGATAAAATCTGCATTGTACATCATTTTCACTTCCTCTTACTGCTTTATTCCATATTTTGTTATCAAGCAGTTTGAACTAATGTAATTTTCTTTTTATCTCTTCATACCGAATAGAGCACTGGGTAAGAGAGAGCAGCAGGGAAGAGGTGGTGATTATTACGAGTAAGCTATAAAACTACAATCTGTTTTTCAGAGTAAAATAATCAAAATAGCAATATGACAATCTCATTGCCTAGTTATATAATATAAAGAGACATGGATTATTGAACTTATTTTAATTTTAAACTATAGATAACTTGATAAAAAGGATAAATCAAATTAATTTTGCAGTGAAAAATTATGGAATGACCAAATTTGTAATAATGCTATTCTAGTTAAAGATCTGAATGCTAAAATATTAGTGTTCTAAAGGGTTGTTCTGTAACCGTCAATGTTTTATTAAGCATATTTGCCAATTTTCAACTTATTGTGCTTTCATTTCCTATTAAATGTTTTTTTAGTATATATTCCTAATCATGCACACTCTGACATTTTTAATAAGAAAAATTCCAAAACACTGCAAACAAATATCCAAACAAGCATTAAATAAAGCATAAAATATCATACAGTGGCGTATTACTGTGGGGAGAAAGCTCTGTAGATCCCTGGGAAGCTGGAAGTAGAGAGTTTTCAACTGTACAGTTGAGAAATGTATAAAAAGTGATTCAAAACCAAGAAAGTACGGTGCTGGTAAACATTTCCTTAAATTGAAGCCCAGAGTCTGCAAACCTAAATTTTATGTAACAGGTATGGCTTAGCAATAATTGGCTTCTTCTCTACTGTGGCAGGATACTTTTAAGTATACTGGAATGAGAGACCCTATAACAAAAGAAAACATATGCATGCAATGTAGAATACATCAGCTACTGCTCTCCATATTGTTTCAACACTTTCGTCAACACTGTACTGCTCTGCCTGGTAGAACTTTCTGTGAATATAGTAATGTTCCATATCTGCATTATATATTTCAGTCATCATTGGTGATTACTGAGCAACTGAAACGAGGCTAATGCAAATGAGGGAAAGAATTCTTGATTTTGTTGAATTTTAATTTAAATAGTCAAATGTGACTAGTAGCTACTATAATGAATAGCACTGCTTTAAATTCCCAATTAAATGCCCGTCACCTATCAACACAAAGGATAAAAAGGCCCTTATAAGGGAACAGACCCAATGAATCCCTGGACTAAAAGAAATGTAAGTCTACGTTGATGGATAAAAGTGTGAAGGCAGCATTTGTAGAAATGTGACTGATGAAAGTGAATGTAAGGGATTTTCTTAACCTGAATCATGAAGAATCAAAAACTAGAAGAAAAAATTTTGTTCTCCACCATATTAACTTAATTTCTGAGATATGCTTTTTGTTTTTCTCTCAGTGTCCAATCTGTTATAACTGAGTAAGTGCGCAAGAACATGAGTAAGAGCAAGAAATTACATTCTTAAGTGTTCTTATACAAATACAGTTACCTTAGAATATACAATAAAGGGAATATTCTGCAGCCATAAGATGCCATGCAAACTGAACTAACATTCAGCAATATGTGGAAATATTTACTGGAAAAATGTAGCAAAACAATATACAATCAACCGAAGTTTTTTTCAGGTTATACATATGCCTCGGGAAAAAAAGATTAGACGCTAAACTCTAATTTATGTATTTTTTCTGCCATGAGCATGTTATCCTTCTGGAATAAAAAAAATGTGGGGTATGCAAATTCTCAAAATAAAATTAACTTTTAAAAATTCATATTGATTTTAATAATTGCCACAAAGCATCAGTCAGAAATAAAAACTACAAAAACAACAGCTTTAAGATATAAAATAGTTTAAAATTTATCATATAACATAATATTTACCATAATACCTACAGACATGCCCTCTAGTGTTCTAGTGACTTTGAACATCCAAGAACAATAGGCAGCATGTATTTCTATGTAATGAATTTAACTAAGGTTAAAATCAATGATGAAACAAAGCAGTTTTCTTTATGAAAATTATTTGTGAATATACTGGCACAGAACTCAACAAAAATAAAGTTTCATATATATCCAGTTTGGGTATATGAAAATTATTTTTGTAGAAATGTGCAAACTATGAACTCAAAAGAAGCTATTTAGATCAGTCATGGAGATTACAGGAAGTATAGCACTCTCTACAATTCCTAAAATTAACCAGCATGAGACTTGCATTTCAGGTTTACAACAACATTGTACACTAACATATATACACAAGTTCCATGAACAGAATAAAGTTGCTTAAATTTAAAGTCCGTGTAAGTTGAAATTGAAAATCAGAGGCAGAAAACTTTGAATAAATATTTTTAATTTGACAAAATTTGACCAGGATCTCTGACAAATATTTTGGTGATAAAGTAATCAACAATAATTTCTCACAATAAAAATGGTTATCAGCTACCCTAAACTGTCACCATTAAAATAAAAGTGATGTGAGATAGGTTAGTTAAATATTATCAGTAAAAGGCATCGAAAATTTAGATCATGGTTAAATTCTGAACATTCAACTATTCAATAAATGAGATGAAAATTCATACTTCATTTATATTTAGTGTATTTGAGCAATTTAAGAAATCAAATACATAGCAAGCCGCCAACAATAAATATAAGTTCCAGGATATGTCAGTACTATAAAGTTTGAAAAGTGTTATTTTCCATAAAATATTTTAAGGAATTGTGTTGAAAGAAAATGTGATTCAAAAAAATATACTTTTACATGTTCAGTTTTGGTCAGAGCCAAATACTATAAATTAAAGGCATAGCACCTAAAACACTTATCTGGTGTTGATTTCTTAAAACAACCAAACAAGTAACATTAACTTTTTCTCACTGGGATAAAGCTTCCCTAATTTGGTGAAAATATTCCATATCAGCATTTATCACAGGAAGCTCTAGAAATATAAAGTATATAGAAAAACAGAATATTTATAATTGAAAAATACAGCAATCTAAATTAAAAATTCACTGGAAGGGCTCAATAGCAAGAATGTTGACAACAGATAAAACAATCAATGGGCTTAAAAATGAATCAATAGATATAAATCTGAACAACACAGAGAAAACAAATTTAAAAAATAAAAGAACAGATATCAGGGCCCTGTGGAACAATAATAAAAGACTTATTATTCCTGTCTGTGGAGGCCAAGGAGAGAAGATAGACGGTGGAGCTGAAGAAATAAAGATTGAACATCTCCCACATCTGAGAAAAGACACAAAACTATAGAAACAAGAAGCTAAACAAACTCCAAAAAGACATGCCAAAAAGAACTTTAGGGCTATACATATGATACTCGAACTTCTGGAAAGGAAATACAAGAAAGAATCTTAAAAGGAGATTGAGAGTAAATGTAGGAGAGCAATACTTTGAATAACAGTGGATCTTTTTCAGAAACGCTGGAGGACCAAAAAAAAAAAAAAAAAAAAAAAAGTTGGCACATGTTTAAAGCGCTGAAAGAAAAGAACAACCTACAAGTCTATATCCAGCAAAAATAATCCTTTAGGAATGTAGAGAAAACAGACATTCTCAGATTTTACACAGAAAGGTAGCAAGGGTAAATTAAATATATTTTACACAGATAAAACTGCAACTAAAGCCTATGCAATTTCTAATCCATTTCTGCATCTTCCTACTCTCTCTGCATTTTTCACTACTCTCCACTCCTAAGCAAATTAATAGTTTGAGTGAAATATTCAATAAAATGTATACTATAAGGAAAATGCTGTTGAGAGGAGACAGATCAAATGCGGCACTCAGTGTGAAATGGGCACACTCATGAAGCACACCACAAATACCATCCCAATTAATGTTGCTAGAACTCTGATTCAACAGAAAAAAAAAAAAGAAATTCAGGGTTACCTGAATGTAAGAGATTTGAGCAGAATTTCTCTCCATTCACAGCTAAAAGAGAAACAAACAAAAGCAAACCCTTGAAATAACCCATCTCAACTCCCCCAAACTGTACAAATAAACTCAACCCAGTGTAAGGTTGAAAAAACAAATATAAAGAAAGGATGAGAACAATTTCAGAACTTAGAGCAAATGCTTTGCTTTGACATAAGTTAATGACAGGACAGCATTATTTTCAAAATTTCTGGTCAGTTTTTTTACTGATGCTCAAAGGAACACTGAATCTATGATTATAGGGAGGAATGAAGCAAGAATAATCTGAGATGAGGGAAAAAAAGGTAGAATGAAAAGTACAACCACTCAATGAGACAAATGAAAAGCACAATGTATACTGTAAAATAATATCTCTTCATAAAGGGTACATTTAGAAGGGTAAGTTTGACATTAGTGGTAGACAGAAAATAAAGTCAGAAAAACAGATTGGTGTTTCAACTGGTTACATATTACTGAATTTGTTCAAAGTTGCACAAAGCTGATTTTCAGCTGAACACCAAACATATTTCTCCTGACAATAAATCTTAGAATTATATAGTTCTGTCTTGGAAAAGGAAATTTTACATTCAAACCTCAATAAAATCTTAACTGCTGCTAGATCTGACAGTCCCTAGTGAACAACAAAACAGATCACATCTCATATTATACTTAATTTATACAAGATTCTTAACAAGCTAGGTAGTTGGATTTAATTCAATAAGCAATAAAGAACCAATCAAAGTTTATGAGCAAGGGAATAATATGATCAGAACAGCTTGACAGAGAATTTGCAAATGAGATTAATTTGTCTTCCCATATTATAAAAAGAAAGCCATAAACCACCAATACTGAAAATATTTTTCAGGTGAAGGGGAAAAATCAAGGTTATATTTAATTTAATTGTGTTAATTATTAGGAAACTTATTTACCAAAAATATATACAATTGGGAATCATTAAAAAGCTATTGAAGTAGCAAAGTGGAAAAAGTAGGAAAAGCAGAAAATTAAAACTCCAAATATAAAAATTGAGTAATTTGTATTTCCAAATGCTGTGCAATATTGCTTTGCTCTCTTTATAGTCTAATGTCAAAGGTCAGTGATAGCAGAGCAGTCTATTAATCTATCTGTGCGGCTAGATAAAAGGACAAAGTCAGGTTAGTAACTATTTTTAGGTCTATAAAAATTAGCATCACTGATAGAAGGCTATATAGGAATATAATAAAAAGTAAATTCAAAAGAGGAAGCTCAATTTATAAATTTATATTACTGAGGCCAAACACATGCTCCATGTTTACAGAATTAACAAGGGAATGAAGATGAACAGAAAAAAGACAAGGGACTTTTCTGAGATAACAGTTTATATCTTAATTCTTAGAATTACAAGGATATATATGCAACTTCAATACTCATCTAACTCTACCTAAACTCTGTGACTTTATTGTACATAAATTATATCATAATTCAAAAGTTCTCTAGAATTAAAAAAGTCATTATTATTAAAATAAGAAATTACCATTGAAATTCAAGAGTAAATCAGAAGAGGCTAGATGTAATACTTTTTTACAATACTAAAAATACTATCTCTTTCATAATTTCAAAACTAGTAAATAGACATAATGCTACTAAAAACACTTCATCTTTTCAAACATTTCGACCAAAATCCAAAGGGAAAGTGCATAATAGTGGCCTCCAAATGTCTAAAATAAAGAACAATGGTGACCTCTTACAAGGAAGTGGGAGGTCAGGCTTTTTGAAGCTGTAAGTATATCATACCACATAGAAGTGTGAAGAAACATGGATCACATACTAAGTCAAGGGAAGAGTGAAGAGGGAAAAAAGTCCCTTAATGTTGCTCATATATTTAAAAATCTATTGGTGTGGTTAAGGCACTATTTAACACCTCCATGAGTACTGATTCCTAAATCTGAAATGAAGTAGGTATAATAAAATCACCCACAGCTTTTTTCGCCAAACCACCGAACACTTTATCCCTTTTCCTTTCCTAAGCTTTATGTCTTCCTAAGAATCCCACAAGTCTTTTTGGTAGAAAATGACTACCAAAAGAACACTTCACTAATAACAGTCAGATCCCTTCAGGATAAGGGAGCAAGCAAGCTGAAAATTACCAACTGTTAAACACTAAACTAGCAGGAAACTTTATTTTTTAAATTGTACTATTTCTCATTGAAGTAGCCTTGGATTGCAACATTGTATGATTTAAGGACTGCTACCTCTTCAGATGTATAGTACCACACCACACCCACCATCAAGGGACCCACAATCCTTCACTATAGTTCTCTGGGTCTCCTCCCCCCTTTGCTATCTACTCTTCACTTCCTCTGGTAATGTCATTCTATAGCCAGATTTTAGGGTTTATTTTCATTTAGTCATCTCTGTTTCTTTATTTCATTTATCAGTATTGTACAGGTAGGTGAACACATCCAGGATCTTTCTCCTTCTGACTTACTTCACATAGCTTAATCCTCTCCAGTTCCATACATGTTGTAGCAAATGGCAAGATTTCAGCTATTTCATTTTTTAATTCTTGAATAGTTTATCAGTGTACATATACCACATCTTTATCCACTCATCTGTCATTTAGCAGTTAGCTTGTACCATAGCTTGGCTATTGTAAATAGTGCTACAATGAGCATAGGATAGCACACTGCCCTTGGAATGAGTGTTTTTTCTATTCTTTGGGTAGATACCTGAGTGGGATTGTTGGATCATATGGTATGTCTATTTTTAACATTTTAATATTTAATACTGTGCTGCATAGGGCCTTAATGAGTCTACCTTCCCACCAAGAGTGTAAAGAGTTGCATTTCCTTTACATTCTTGCCAACATGTTTTTTTCCTGATCTAAATGTGAACCATTTTAACAAGAGAGAACTGGTATCTTTGGTGGTTTTGATTTGCATTTCCCTGATGGTGAGTGATGACAAGCATGTTTTCACATGCCTGTTGTCTATACATGTCTTCTTTGGAAAAGTGTCTAGTTCTTCTGCCCTTTCTTTTTGTTGAACTGTATGAGTTGTTTAGAAATCGTGTATATTAAACCCTTACAGGATGCATGTTATGCACGTATCTTCTATTATTCAGTAGCTATCTTTTCATTTTAATGACAGTTTCTACTGCCTTGCATAGCTTTTGAATTTGATATAGTCCCATTTGTTTCATTTTGCTTTTGTTGCCCTTGCTGTTGGAGCTGAGTACCCAACGACATAATTGATTTTTTTTCTAATTTCTTTTGAAATGGGTATCTGGTCTTCATTAGTAAATCTTTAATAGTCTTCATTAGTAAATCTTTAATAGTAATAGTATTAAATACATATTAAGTACAATGATCAAAATATAACCAGTAAGGACAGTAAATTGTCCAAGAGAAAGGGGATTGGCAAGAATACTAGGCTGACAGGCCAGGGTATTTTTTCATTTTTACCCCCAAACAACTGCTGAGGCTGGACAGGGGGCTTAAGAAGTCAACTTGTACAGGAAAGGAGAAACTGTGTAATTGACAAGTAAACTAACTCATAAATAGTTGCTATTTATTTATTAAATAGTTGCTATTCCTAGAGACCTTCTACTATGCCAGGTGCTGATAAAATTGACACAAATGTGCATTATAATGTATCTATTCATATAAACCCCCACATATAACTATGAACTGATTTTCCATTTTTTTTAAGAAGTTGTGGAGATTTATTATTTCAAATTTATTTATTTATATATATATTACATCATTGTTCATTTTTGTACAATATTTGCTTTCTCCTCTCAGGTATACTACCCATAAAACTCCCACCACCAATTCACCCATACACCATCACCATAGTCACTTGTGCTCTTCCCTCCCCTGTTTTGATCCCTCTCCTTCCCCCTTTCCAGAAGAATGTCTCTGATTTATAGCTGCCTGTTAATTTTTTTTTATTATTTTTTCGCCTGATATTTTATATTTGGTCCCCTTATATTCCTGCTGTAAGTGAAACCATCTGATATTTTTCTTTTTCCTTTTAACTTATTTCACAGAGCATAATCCAGCTTCATCCAAGTTGCTGTGAATGGCATAAGTTTATCTTTTTTGATTGCCGAACAGTATTCTATTGTGTATATATATCACATCTTCTTCATCCAGTCATCTGTTTTGGGGCATTCGGGTTGTTTTCACATTTTACCTATTGTAAATTAGCTTTCCATCTTTGTTTTGTAGTTCAATGTACCTGGCATACCTACTGTAGTATGTTCAATGGTAGTGCCCCAAAAGATATTTCCACCCAGAATATGTAAATGTTGCTTTATTTGACAAAGGGTCTTTGCACATATAATTAAGGTAAAGACCTTGAGATAAGGCTACTTGAATTAGAGTGGGTCATCAGTTACCTTACTTTTTAAAAGCACTGTTAACATTACTTTACTGTATACTGTACCCAACAATAATAAATTAGCTGTAGCTTTAATATGGATTTTGCTTATTTCATCAAATTTTAAGATCCTTGAAGTCAGAAACTACAACTTATGTGTTTTTGTTGCCATTCCTTTCACCTAATATAAAGCGACATACAATGTATGATTTAATAACTTCCTATTTGATGAAATAAGAATATCTAAAGGTTTTTTATTATAAGTTAAACCATTCTCATGGAATGGTTTAGAATATGAATGGCATCATTTACAAACAAATTTATTTCCCTGCCATTAAAACCTGAAGGCTAGTCTTACCCAGATCCTAGTTCCCTATTGTTTTACATATGAAATATTTATTGTGAATGGACTTAAAAATACACACCAGAAATCTAACAATAATCAGAATACAACCAGAATCACAGCAGTTAGAAGGGATACCATGAGGGCCTCCCTGGTGGCGCAATGGGTTAAGCGTAGTGTTGTGGAGCTGTTGGCAGCTGCAAAGTGAGTTTGACGCCCGGCTGGAGAGATTCCCACATGGCACAGCAGACCTCTCCTGCCTTGCCCGCTGCTCCCCACTCTGTCTCTGGTGAACCCTCTCACTGCCCCATACCTCTGGCCTGCACCCCAACTTGTATGCAAAAATAAATCTTTAAAAAAAAAAGAAGGGATAACATGAAACAAGGCATCAGCAAAACATCTTCTGTAGGGTACATGTGTTTACAAATAAAAAAAAGCTCATTGCATTACATTTGTATTATGTTTAACAGTTACTTAAGATAGTTATTTTTTAACAAGTTTTACATTTACTTGAGAAAAATGGCATCAAACAAAAAATCTAAGTATACAACATACCTGAGTTCGTAAAATTTCACTTTTTGATAACTGCATATCACCAGTCAGTTCTTTCACAACGATGCCCAGTGGTTCTAGACGTTTGCTGAAATAATTTGTCATTTCCGCTGCCAAGGCTTTCATTGGAGCAACATATACGATCTGCACCAAAGAAACACTAGCTTGATGAATGGCAAAAACTACAATGTCATTTGTTCCACAGTAGACAATACAAGTCGCAATTTATTGTGAAATATGATTCCAGCCACTTCAAATGAAAATCTTAATAGTGATATATGAAAAGTACTTATCTTCATTGGAAAAGTGTACAGCTGTTTAAAGGACAATGTAATTTGTTTATACAGCCTCATCGCTTTGAAAATTGGTTCTGCTTCAAAGCTAAATGCATTTTCATAGCTTTCTACAGGAACAATGGTATTTTCATAACACAAATAGGGCTTGCCTTACTAGCAATGAAGTAAATCAAGCAGCATTTCTTACATGACTTCATGTACAGTCTTTATAAACTTCCAGATTTCATAAACATTTACAATTGCAAAGCAATTTTAATTGTAGAATTTAAAAAGCTGTTGTCTGCTTTGTTAATTTCCCACCTTAAATTCATTCTTTTTGATAACACCTTGTTGAAAATGTTGGCGGATTTCATGCAAAACTGTAAGCATTGCTATGTTGGTCTTTCCAGCTCCAGTAGGGGCACAGATAAGCATGTTCTCGTTGGTGTTGTAGGCAGTTTCAAATACAATCGACTGGATTCTATTGAGTCTCCTCATTCCTTTAAAAGCCAGCTGCCCAACCTAAAAAGAGATGTGACTCACTGTAAGGATGTACTTTGAAAGACCCACATAAAACATTAAATACAAATATTTACTTCTTTTGGTTAAAAAAAACTAATGTTTAGACTCTCATAGTACCCTAATTTTAAACTGATGTATGCACAATTAAGAACCCAGAGCTACTGCACAAATCACTTTAGAATTGTTTACTAAATTTTAAAAATATGAGACTACGCTTGTATCTTGTGTACAATCCTATAAAACAATGATAAATTAATAATCCCAGAAACAAAATAAAACAAGTATCTTATGAGTTAATATGATGATATTCTAATTTATTCAGATTGAAGACAACCAATTAAAGTGCAAACAAAAAGCTTCCTTAGATATAACTCACTCCGTTTTTAGTATGTTACGGATTTTTTTAAAAAAACTACTTTTTGAAAAGACAGCTATAATAGTAGGAACAACAACTACAGATTATATTCAGTCTTAGACCACAACATACACAATTGCAAGCACTTTGATATATCAATAGTTCCTTATTTCATCTTCAAAACAACTCTATAGTATAGGTACCATTGTTATGTCCTTGTAATAGAGAAGAAAATTAAGACAGAATGATTAAATAATTTTTCCTAAATTGTTCCTATATAAAAAGTTTTTAGAAATTAAAACTACAACATCTAAGAGTAAATAAAACACTGGGTAAGTACAACGGCAGGAAACTACAATAGCAATATTAGCATCCTAAAGAACTAATTTTCCAAGCCAAGAATATCACTAAGGATAAAGGTAGTCATTTCCTAAGACAAAGAGGTCTTCTGGTCAATAAGACATAACAATCCTAAAAGTTTATATTCTAATAATGAATCTTCAAAATATACAAACCAAAAATTGATGACATACAAAAGGAATCAGAAGAAATCTACAATTACACTCAGATTTCAATATCCCTTTCCTAGTGGCTAGAACAAATTTGGTATGGAAATCAGCAAAGTTATAGTAGTCTTGAACAGCACTATCATCCCATTTGATCTGACTGACGTTTTATTTAAAAATAAAAGAATAGACATTTTCTTCAATTGCTCGTGGAATATTTACTAAGATATACCATATTCTGGATTGTTAAATATTAATAAATTGAAAAGGTAGCAAGATTCATTCAAAGCATGTTCTCTGATCACAATGGAATTAAATTAGCAATCTTTAACTGAAATATTCTTAGAAAATATCAAGAGGTTTTGAATTAAGCAAATAATTCAAATAAACAAGGTGCCTTCCTTGGTCACAGATTAGAGATAAGGCTTAAATTGGTGAGGAAAACTGAAGAAAAGGGTCTCAAGAGGGAACTTTAAAAGACCAAATTTTGGTTGCACAACTCTAAGAAGTTACATTGATAAACAATTTGTGCAACTGGGTTTCTACAGCACATTCACAACAATTCATCATATTTCACTCTGAAACACAGCATACAAGAATGTACCATGAATGGCTGAACCTCGGTTAAAGGTTTGATGTGCTTAGGTATGGTTTGTCTTTAGATAGAACCACCAGGCTAAGTAAATTTCACCAAATCTGTATTATGATTAAGTGTACGACCTTCAGAGGTTTAAAGCAAAAGTAAAACTGGAGGTTCAGAATCTAGCATTTTCAATGAAATTATTATATCATCATAAGGGAGATGAACTCATACTGAAGTGTATGTGTGTGTGTGTGTGTGTGTGTGTGTGTGTGTATGTATGTGTGCATATATATATATATATATATATATATATATATATATATATATATATATATATATATAAAACAAGTATTCTTCCAGGAAGTTATTATAAGTGTTATAGTTTAAAAATGCAAAATGCCGGGCCTCCCCGGTGGCGCAGCGGTTGAGTGCTGCGCTGTGGAGCTGTTGGCAGCGGCGACGCGAGTTCGACGCCCGGCCGGGGAGAATCCCACATGGTGCGGCAGACCTCTCCTGCCTCGCCCGCTGTTCCCCTCAGCAGTGTATTTCTAATCTGCCTGTTCTGCTCCCCGCTCTGTCTCTGGTGAACCCTCTCGCCAAAAAAAAAAAAAAAAAAAAATGCAAAATGCCATAATTAATTAGTGTTTTTGGTACAAACTGTGGGACCTTCCTTATAAGCATCTGCAGTTATAATCACAGCAATAAAATAGAAGAATGTCTCAAATTCTGTTGAATTCTACAGAGAAAATGTCATTTTCAGTTTCTTGGCTGATATTTATGGTAATAAATGGTTTGAGCACTGAGTTGAACCTTTAAATAACTTCCACAAGTTTGTTTGGAATCTTTAAAGAAGGTAAAGTATTTCGGCACTTATATGACCAAGTTAAAAAAAGGTTAAAAATGTTAAATGTAAGAGTGATTTCTTAATGTTTTTTATAGTTTATGACTTTAAACTTTCCAAAAATAATTGAATAAAACAAGAATGTCATTTAAACATGGGAAACTTCATCATTAGTAGAATCCTCAAATGTGCTATTTGAAAAGGTATTTTTACTTATATTTATCCTAACAATATTTCAATAACTTATTGTAATTTCAAGTTAAGAATTCATTTAATATGACATGCCCCCAAAACATGGCGGCGAACAGACGCTAGGATCAGGCTCTCCTACAAAAAATCGATTCTTGGAGAAAAATATCCCTAACTTTGAGAGCTGTCTCGAAGAGAACTGGATACCCTACGCAATACAATCGACCCTGGGGGTGCCTTGGACTTAAAAATAAACTGAAGAGTCGGAGTAAAGAGAAGAGAGGGGACGTCTAATCCCACACAAAGGAGGAGCAGAGAGGAGAGATGGGCGGACCAGCTTCCCCTGAGAGCCACTGAATACAAGGTTAGAAACTGCGGTGAGGTCGGAGGGCTCCGGCCAGCCGACTGGGAGCGCAACCCCCAGTCCCCGGCCCCACGACCCCCCTCTCTTCCCTGCGTGGCAGCCCTGAGGAGCAGGAAAGCGGGAGGGTCACTGTGTCCCATCCCCTACCTGGGGCTAGGTAACATCTCAAAGGGGAGAAAGTACAAGCAAGAAACCTCCCCCACCCCCCCAGTCTGCTAGTTGATAGATTAGCCAGAAAAACCGGTTGGGCTGGAAAACCTCCTGCTGCGACAACCTCTTTCTGGGCTTTAGAATGCAAATGAATAGGAGGGGAAGGATAGAATTTAAGGACTATTGACTCACAATCCCCAAAACCCCTCCCATACCTGTTGCAAATAAAATCTCCAGGATGGAATTTAAAGGCTATTGACTGACAATCCCCAAAACCCCTCCCATACCTGTTGCAGGGGGGGAAAAAAAATCTCCTGTTGATAAACTCTCTGGCCACACCCTCCCCTGCAAAGTGTCAGCATCTTGGCACACGGAGGGCAGCAAAAAACAAACAAACAAACAAACAAAAAAAGACCACAACAGGTGGTGAACACGGCCCAGTACTCGTCACCCCCTCCAACTTCTAGGCGGCTGCACACTGGCACCCTAGAAACTAGGTGAGGTGAAACGCTGATCAACAGCCACCCACAACCTCCACCCCTGCACCCCTTTGTGGAGTAGCAGGCCCCAAGCAGCAGAAAACAAACTAAGACCAGGAGCTCCCAACCACCCCCCCCACCAGACATAACCCCAGGGGCAGGAATAGCCCCAGGCAAACATCGGAGGAAAGGGGGGGAGAGGGGAAAAAGAATAGAAAGACTCCAAGCAAGGACTAATTACAGCAGCAACAACAAGACAACAACATATGTCGCTGGAAAGGAGGGGCTGAACCCCAGCAGGGGACCCAACCAGAAACCCCAGAACCTGGGAGCAAAAGGACTACAGAACTCCAAATTCACATCTCC
>PVIJ01018793.1:0-25418 GCA_004024925.1 Scalopus aquaticus
AGAGCTGTGGGGCGGCGAGAGGGTTCACCAGAGACA
This sequence comes from Scalopus aquaticus, assembly GCA_004024925.1. Lineage (NCBI taxonomy): Eukaryota > Metazoa > Chordata > Mammalia > Eulipotyphla > Talpidae > Scalopus > Scalopus aquaticus. Next base: position 37 of record PVIJ01018793.1, read on the forward strand.
GAGCGGGGAGCAGAACAGGCAGATCAGAAATACACTGCTGAGGGGAGCAGCGGGCGAGGCAGGAGAGGTCTGCCACACCATGTGGGATTCTCCCCGGCCGGGCGTCGAACTCGCGTCACCGCTGCCGACAGCTCCACAGCGCAGCGCTTAACCGCTGCGCCACCGGGGAGGCCCTAAATGCCATTTTAAATCACCGTTGTAATTCTACCACCTTGCATTATGAAGCTTTGAAGAATTTAGATCATAAAGCATTTATGAAATGGGAATGGACTTTTTTTTTTTTTAAGACTTTAGTTTTTCAGAAGTTTCATAGGTACACCTAGCTATTGTAGCAGCACATTTGAAAGCTTTCCTGTCATTGTGTTATAACAGCATAGTATTGGCCTCAAGTGACAGGTCTGGTGAGAATGAAGGTTAGGGAGTGGGGGTGAGAGTGTGAGAGCCAGAAGTGAAAGTCCACTCCCTAATCCCTTAGTTTTCTCGAAGCTACCTTCTTGAATGAAGATAAATCACAAAGGAAATGCACTCAGTATAGCAGGAAGGCAAGACAACGGGGTTTAGTGGATTCATTCTAACTTTTCATTTTCACTTTTCTTCCTCCAAATAAACTTCTCAACATCCACACATGGCAGAAATAAAAACACAGGGAGTAATATGCCTGTATTTTCAACTGTAATGGATTCTTTTTTCTTTTTCTGGTGTTTATAGGTTTTCCAGTGAATAATAGCAGTGATAATGTTCAGAATTTTAGTTTTAAACCAAGCTCTGGATTTTCCAGTACCCCTTCTGGAAGCCCTTCTGTGTTTGGGAGTACTCCAGCATTTGGAGCTGCACCCTCTACCAGTTCTGCCATCACTACTTCTACTCCAGCTTTTGGATTTGGGAAAGCTGAAACCACATCTGCTGCTTCATTTTCATTTAAAAACCCTGCAGCTTCCAGTTTTGGATCAACTGGATTTTCAGGATTTCCAGCTTCCGTGGCATCAGGTCCTATTGGAGGTCCAGTGGCTCCAGTCTTTGGAAGCGGCAATTCTACGGCTGGTTTTGGTAGTCCAAACTCATATTCTCACACTGCTTTTTCCAAGTCACCCAGTGGCACCTTCGGAAGCAGTGGCATAGCCACATCGCTCCTAGGCTCACATGGCAGTACCACAACAGATAATGTATTATTCACTCCCAAGGATCAGCTGTCAGCAGAAGAACTAGAACAATTTCAATCCAAGAAATTTACACTAGGAAAAATTCCACTAAAGCCACCACCTGTGGAACTTCTAAATGTTTAAAATGGCAATTTAAATACCAAAAAGAACAGCTTTTAAATTTATTTTGAGTGAGTCATATAAAAGAGCAGAAGTATTCATGTATACATATATACACGTGTGTGTGTGTATATATATATTTATAAAGATTATAAGCTTACAGTAATTTTAAGGGTTTTGAAATTTAACGTTTTTTCTTGAGCCAATTTAAAATATACTCAGCAAGAGATTTTTTTTTACCATAATTATGAATGGAAGTGAAAAAACTCAATGTGCACTGAATAAATTACGTTTCTCATTTTACATTTCTTAATTGGCTTACCCTTTAAACATTTTTTTTAGAAGTACATAATTTTTAGAATGTTTAGGGGGAGATGCCTGCCAAATAAATATGAGTGGCATGATTTTCCTTCTTTAACATGAAAAGACTCTCATGTTAAAGACTCTCTTAAAGAAAGAAATAATAGTTTTTAATATAAAGAGTGACATTTTTTATTTTGGGGACCAAGGAGGCAGTTTCATTAAGTCATTTTGTTCCCCTGTTGATTTTGACAGTCTCATGGGTCACCACTTGAGTTCTCTTCAACAATTGTAAGCTAATTTTTATCTTGGCCTGGTTTTCATAAAATTTATTTTTCACATTATCTTACCAAGTGGATGAATTTTAAGGATACAAATTGTGATCAACTATTTCTAGAACTTCAATTAGAATTCTCAGACATGTTTGGATCTCAGATTGAGAAAATAAGATCTTATGTATTTTATATATGGATGATCCAGGAAGCTAAAGACCTGTCATGAATTGAGGCATGTGTGTTAGAGCCATGCTCCTTTCTTAGGCCTCAAAAATATGCAGCTATTACTGTCAGATCAGCTAGCTAACATAATTCTGCTACTGAGCTCTTTTTTTTTAAGATTTATTTTTTATTTATACATACAAGCTGGGGTACAGGCCAGAGGCGTGGGGCGGCGAGAGGGTTCACCAGAAACAGAGTGGGGAGCAGAACAGGCAGATCAGAAATACACTGCTGAGGGGAGCAGCGGGCGAGGCAGGAGAGGTCTGCCGCGCCATGTGGGATTCTCCCCGGCCGGGGGTCGAACTCACGTCACCGCTGCCGACAGCTCCAAGCGCAGCGCTTAACCGCTGCGCCACCAGGGAGGCCCTGAGCTCTTTTTTTTTTAAATAAAAATAAAACCTTACATAAAATTATATGATCCAAATGATTTCAGTGTATTTGCAAAGGATTCATTTCTCTGAGGATCCGAATTCTTTTAAAATTTTTTGAAGTATTTTATGTCTTTGACTTAAAGTTCCAGAATCCCAGTATTTGGGAATGTATACACAAAGAGTATGCATTTGAAAACATTTTGGGTTTCGAGATGTTAAATAGACCATAAATTCCTGCTTTCTGAAGCTCTGAAAGACTTTCCAGTGTTTATTCAACTTACAGAGGACTCCTAGATGTTCTACCTGTACAGAAATAACCCTGGTTACCTGTAGATTTGTTGCAGGCTTACCAGATGGTGGTGCATGTTCTTGTTGCCTGAAGGGTAACTGACACCTCGATATAATGGGATACATCTGTATGACTCCAGAGAAACAACCAAAAAATATAAGTACAGTATGATATAACTAATATATCATTTAAAGTACAAAATGCAAAACACTGTATCACGTATATAGTAAAAGAACAGCATGAGAATAATAAGCACTCAGTCTCCCCTCAAGCAAAAAGAAAAAGTCAAGAGAAGCCATTACTGGAATTATCTGTTAATTCAGAAGCTACCCAAATCAGGAACATTTATGTAATTCAGTAGAAAAAACATACACCACTGTAGAAGAAAGAAGATGGTTGATTGGAATGTTCACTGATGACATGGACACACCAAACGCAAACGCAAGATTAGGAATTCAGTCCTATAAGACCCACTGAGCAGGTTTAGAAACAGGCTCTAAGGGATCTGGGAAGTCCCAAAGTGTCAAAAATATCATGTACCTGGCACTACAAAGAATACATAAAAATGGTACAAAGTAGTTAACAGAGTCATGAGGGGCCGTCAGCCTGTGGTAACTTCCCAGAGGAAATAAAGTTTTGAAAGGGAAGTGAAATCATAGTGGGAAGGGTAAATACCCAAAATAGCCAGAAGAGCGTCTAGGGTTAAACCTAGCCTGGGAATATTACATTAACTTTATAAAGGGTGTGAGAAACTTTATCTCTTTAAGGAATCTTTACTGAGTAAACTTGGGTAGGTTAATTTTTCTAATCTTACCTGCAGAGTAGGTAATATCTACCACCCAGTGATCATGTGAATCGATTAATGTAATGTACTTCGCAGAAAAATTATACTCAGTAATTCCATCATTGAGCAAAACTGCTTATTCAATATAAAGAATTCAAACAAAAATACATTAAATAAAAATTATATTTCACTTCCCCAATAACATTGTCCTTAACATTTTTTTTTAAGATTTTATTTATGCATACAGGAACTGGGGTGTAGGCCAGAGCTGCCAGTGGGTGAGAGGACCCACCAGAGACAGAGTGGGGGGCAGAACGAGAGGATCTACTGAAATACACTGCAGGGGGGAGCAGCGGGTGAGACAGGAGAGGTCTGCTGCGCCGTGTAGGTTAGCTCCCTGGCTGAAGATTGACTTCATGCCACGGTGGCTGGCTCTAGCTTGATAGTACTGAGACTTAACCCCTGCTCCACCAGGGAGGCCTGTCTTTATTGTGCCTTTACACCTGTGTTGAGTGAATCTTTCCACTATTGTTGAATTTTTCTAAGAAGTAAAAATGCATTGAGTTAAAGTAAGAAGAGTTTTGATTTTGCTAAATTGCTCTTTGAAATGTCATCAATTTTTCCTCTCCTGAAAACAGGAGACACAAACCATTTACATGTCAAAGGAGAGTAGATAATGATTTTGTTGTAATTGAATATATACATCGATAATATCCATGAAGATGGGGGCTTGATCAGCAATGTTCCTAAGTCCCTACCAGGGAGTCCCCTGGAGTAGAACCACATGGAAGTTTTGGATCTTGTGTACTTTCCCCCTATCAAAACAGCTGGAGAAACAGGATTTCCAACTGCTCTGAATGTTACCTACTCTGTAGACCAGAATTTATGTTTACTAGTATTGAATGTACAGATCAGTCATTGACCAGAAGGATGGATCTCATCAAAGCAGAAAGAAAAAAATATTGGAAGAAAATCCTGCCTTAGGCATCTCACTGCTAAGGATGGAAAGTGGAAAAAGATGGATCTAAGAAATAACTCCAGCTTTCTAAATGACCAAGCAGTTTCTAATATATCAAACCTGAGCCAGAAATAGGTAAAAGCTGCAAAGGAAGAGGAAAATGAAATGAGAACTATCCCCAAATGATTTAGTCACCTCCTAGCCTCACATCTTTTTGTTTCCAGCTTGCATTCCATGCCCTTGGAGATACGTAACTGCAACACCTCTGCACCCCTCTCCTCTAGGCTCTGGCATGGATGGCCTCCCATGACCAGCACATCTGCAGAGTCCAGATGCCCTGTACTTGTTCCCACATACCTGTTCCATATCGTCTTTGCAGGCTGCTAATTGTCTTCTGTATGAAGGAATTACCCCACCTCACTTCACAGAGAAATTGGAAACCATTGGTCTTTTTCTTTTGCACTCCAGCACCAGCCCTCCACACACGCTATGTGATACCACCTGTTATCCCCTCTCCTGCATCATCTGGTCTCCCTCTTCACCAGGGCTCCCATAAATATCACATGTGCTGTAGCATCTCCCTGCTGGGGGAAAAAAAAGTGCAGCCTCTTGACCTAGTCTTCTCAAAACACTACCCTAGCTCTTTGTCCCCCCTTTTAGCCAGGCTTCTCTAAATGTTGTTTCATTTGATCCCCTCTCCCATCCAATCTCACCTCTCCAGCCCATTCCGATTTGTCTTCTGCCACCCATCCAACTAAAACTGCCCTTATCCATTCTCAGTTCCAATCACTCCTCCCTTAACATCCCTTTCCATACTGGCAACCTTCCTGCAGCAGCTCCAGAGTCAACATCTTATTAGAAACAGTGAAGAAAAAAGCTTCAGCACAATTCTCAAGACCCCACACTGGCTCCATGTGCCATGGAGGCAGGCCGATGTGCCCATTCTAGATCAGTGATAGAATACAGAGACTTCTAACCAAATGCTAATACAAAGATCTGCCTCATTCTTTTAACAGCTGCATTGGATTCCATTGCATGATTGTATCATAATTTATTTAACTTCTCCTATGCTGATGGGCATTTGGGTGTTTTGTTTTTAGCAATTAAATAACAGATAATTCTGTGATGCACTTTTTTGGATCTTGTCCACACACATCTACACACGCAAACACGCAGTTCTTTCCTTAACATCAGCAAGCGCATGACTGCTGAATTGAGCTTTTCGTGATTTTAAGGAACTTACCAACACATCACATTACATATTCCTAAGACCACAATGAGGAAAAGGAGGGGTCAGAGGCTATGGTGTCTAGGTTTTTTTCTTGTTTTTAGTTCACCAAATATAGCCGAAATGTCAATAAGATTCTTTGAAGCTCCCCCTAAAATTAAAAAATCCTTCAATTTTCTATAGAAGTCCCACTTGCCTGCTAATTCCTCTGGGCAGGGGCTACCTGGCAGGAGGTACCTTTCTCTTAATGTCTTCTGCCTAGTAGTCTCTGTTTCCAAAGCATATGTATTGATAAAACCCTGAAAATTTTCAACTCCTTTTGTGATTGTCTGAGGGTTGCCAGGACCCAAACCACAGGTAGTGCTACTAACATAAGCTTCCAACCTCCATCCCCCTAAGAGGGGAAATGGTCCCCAGACTGACACCTGACTTTTCAACCTTGACTTTGTGGCAAATGGCCTAACCTGTCTGTCCCATGATACCTATTTTATGCCAGCCATTGCCTACAGCTAGGAATCTGCACTTCTGGCTAATTTAATACAATATCTCTCTAAAGTATATTGTGTACTTTCAGATCTGAGCCCTCATTTTAAAATAATAACTTTATAAACCTCTCTGGGCTAACCTCAGTTTTGAAGCCCTTGAACTGAACTCTAACATAGTATAGGTCACCCCTTAATAACTAACTACACTTCCCCCATCCTTGTTTGTGCTAATAATTAAGCTTTCTCTTCCTTGACCTTATAGAAAATTTATTTTGTAATATTTTTTCTCTTTTTGCATTCATATTCTCAGTTGTACCATAACAAAGCACCAAAGCCATATTCCAGCCCTTCCAACAGAGGTCCTTTTCTTCCTATTCTCCCTCCCTCCTCTGATGGAGGATAAGGTGCGGAGGTGGGGGCAGAAATGATTAACATAGTCATAAAACTAGCTATAGTAACTGAAAATCCTTAGGTGCCAAAGCACAGACCCAAGCAGTGTCAGACTGCTATTAGTGTCACAGGAAGCAGGCCCTGGAAAGATGAGGAGGTCAAGGGCCATTGTAGAATCTCTGGTCCCTTTCAAATTCTGCATAGTTATCCAAAATCAATGGCAAACAGGCCACTCCAAAAGAATGAGCCCCTCCCAAAGAGGAGAAGACTACATCAGAGCAGTCTGCGGTGGCTGGGGCAGCAACCCTTCTGCCCAGCTGTGACAATGCAGGTGCTTCTTTTCACCCACTCTCTCTCCCTCCGCAGGGCAGCAACCTTCCTGCCTGCCTGTGACCTGTCCCATGCCGGTGCTTCTCTGCACTCACCTCCCTCAGCAGAGGCAGCTCTCCTCAAGGCTGCCCGCCTGCGACCATGCAGGCCTCTCTCTTAGCAAATCTGTCCATTTGGAGGCAGCCATTTCTGCCCACATGTTCTCTGCAAGTGTCCTTTATTCTTCTCTCCCTTTTATGATAAATTTGCCCTTTCAGATATAGCTAACATCTCTGTGTGGTGGAGAAACTCACCTGGGAAACGCCGGTTCGGTGCTGGTGAAAGGGGAGCTCTGGTGAAACTTTTCCCAGCTTCAACCCAAGGACCCCACGCTCCGAACCCAACAACTCCAAAATGATTTCACCACCATGGAATGAAAACCAAGACTGAAAATGACCTTTTTTAAGCTCCTTTCTGATGGGATCCCTGTCCCTCTCTATCCAACCCCATAGGAGTTCCCAGTGAAGCTCCTCATCCTCTTCAGAATGCAGTCTCCTCTCACGCTGCAAAGTTTGCAGATATTTTATAAAGAAAACTTTCTTTTACTGGCATTTGGTAAACTGAGTGAAAAAGTACTATTTATAAAGTTTAAAGAGAACCTATTATAACTGCCACCATTGTTTATAAAGAATTATTGCAAACCATGCGTTAGTGAACATTTCTTTTAAAGACTCAATTTTACCAGAAGAAACCTAGAAACAGAAACAAAATTGGTTTAACAGTTATAGCTCCCACCTGATTATTTTGGTTTTCAAAACCTAATCCTTTTTACACCTGCATACATCAATTATTCTGAATCAGTGAAAGTAGTGCTTTGTCTCAGCATAGCTCCCTTTCCCACTTACTCAGAAGATTTAGAAAAGAAGAGCTCAAAAGTCAAGTTATTAACTTGAAATTAAATCTCAATAACTAATGCTTGAAGCGGAAGGAAAACCAGCTGACCTATGTCCATTACCTAATTAAGAATGTGGAATCAACATTCAACTGTTTGCTGATTTTCATTTGTCCTAATTTAGGGGGTCAATTCCATTTATAATATTCAGCGATGCTACAGGCTGTATACTAATGTGTGCATGTCCATAAGTCTCTTTTAACGGACAGGTTCTCTAATCCCCAAACCCCATTTATAACGAACACCCCATGAGACCTGGGTTGTTTCTTCTTTGGTGTGTCCCAGAGTGCCACATCTACCACTGGAAGTGTGAGAGATGACCTTAGGAGTTTTGGAACTTTTTTTTTCTGCAACAGTTTTCCCAAACAGCTATATATCTTCCCCTCTCCCATTTTCTAAATGTTCAAATTACACCATTTCTCTCTTACAAAAGATGTCCATTAGTGCCTCCTTTTAATAGCTGAAAGAGATCTGAAGAGGACCTGCAATTATATGACAAACAGCAAAAATAGCGTTCAGCATTTGTTTTGCAGCAGAAATTCTGGAGCACTAGCACAGCAAGCGTGGTCTCGTCAAGTTCCTTCCCTGTGAACTATGTTATACAGGGCAACTATTATCATGTCATTCCTGCTTTTACTCTATATTGTATCATATTAGATTTATGTGTTATTTGGTATGATTTGATAAGTTGTATTTTGGGTCTGATAATGCTGAAAGATTTTATTTTCCTTACAAATAAAAAATTGTTTATTTCATGGCATTTCGGCTTATGAAAGTTTCATAGAAAAGCTCCACTTTCAGCGGCCTCCCTGATGGCACAAGGGGTTAAGTCTCAGCCTATGAAGCAATCCACAGCCACTAGTAGCGCAAGTTCAATCCCAGGCCAGGGAGCTTCCCACATGGCACAGCAGACCTCTCCTGCCTCGCCTGCTGTTCCCCTCAGCAGTGTATTTCAGTCCATCTGCCTGTTCTGTTCCCCACTCTGTCTCTGGTGAGTCCTCTCTCCATCCCCACACCTCTGGCCTACACCCCAGCTCTTGTATGCATAAATAAATAAATCTTTAAAAAAAATAAATAAAAACTCTACTTTCAGATGGCAGGGGGAGCCTGAATTTATTTTATAGGAGATGACTTTTCCGTAAATAGATTACAATACAAATACATTATTTCTTCTCAATAGAAATATAGCTAGCATATCAAAATCCTGATTTCACGGGTACGTATGCCTTAGGATGAGATTAAAATACAACTTGTGGATTCAAAGATAAATAATGAAATAATAGAAGATACACAGATATGACAAAACCATGACAAGTGGAGAAGACCCTGCTCGCGCTCTCTCATACTACCTAAAACATTGTCATCTTCGATAATGGAAAGCCTGGCTCTTGTCCTTTCTTCCCTCAGTATTTCAAGTAATCCACCACAGGCAAAGCAAGTTAACTTAGTGGCTGGGCTTCCTGGGCTCCCTTATTCCCTGCAGAGTTGGTGCAGCAAGGCAGAACCCACCTGCTGGGCTGAAAGTACAATGTTTGGGGACCACAAGGGGTTTGGGTATTTATCTGTCCAGTCGCCAGTGAGTTGATTTGGAATTGTTTTACTTTTGAGAAAGAGGAAGAAGGTGGCAGTGAACTCCCCCCTGGCTTCAGGGCAGCTGACTCATGTCATGGGACTGACTGGCCTGGAGACATTTCAACACCAGACTCAAGCCTCTGAAGAGCAAATCCCATGACTCCGTGGACGGCCTCAGTCACTGCTGGGCCAGAATGTTCTTATGAATAATACTGCTAAAGTGAGTATGTCCTGAGATATCTTTTTCTTTTACAGAGATTTTATGGGAAGAGGGTGCTTCATCTCACAGGTCTTGATTTATTGTAATAATTGTCATTTATTTATGAAGTAATAACTTTTTCCCAGAAAGGATATGAGGTGACTTGCAAAAATAGACACAGTAAGTTAAAACTAGAGACAAAAAAATGAAGAAACTGGGGCCAAAAAAAAAAAAAAAAGTCAAGGGCAGGGAAGATAAAATGGAGTTAAGAAGGAGGGCTGTAACCAAAATGAACGCAGTCCGGCTCTGCCCTTGGTGGCTGTGGTGGCAAATGGCTCTCAGCTTTCCAGTAGCAAGACAGTGAAGGCAACAATGCATTATATGGCCCATGGTGACCCTAGCATTATTTTCTAGAAGGAGAACACAAATGGGGGGCCTCCAGAGTGGCGCAGGGGTTAAAGTCTCAGCGCCATCAAGCGATCCCAGCCAGGAAGCTATCCCACATAGCACAGCAGACCTCTCCTTTCTCACCCACTGCTCTCCTCACTAGTGTATTTAAGTAGATCTGCCTATTCTGCTCCCCACTCTGTCTCTAGTGAATCCTCTCATCCCCCATACTTCTGGCCTACAACCCAGTTCTTACATGCACAAATAAATAAAAATAAATCTCTAAAACAAATAAAATAAAATAAAAGAGAACACAAACAACCCGCTCAGGAAAAGGTTAACCATTCCATACTCTGAGATCAGAAAAATTTCTGTTGTATATATGCCACCTTCAACTGGGTCCTTGATAATCCCCTAGAATGCCCCACAGTAGCTACACAGGACTGTTTTATACCATGTTCTTAAGCAGTGGTGATGGAAGGCAAAGCAAGGGTCAGAAACCAAATCTACAAGGAACCAAGACTGTCCTTTGGGGACACATCTCTGTTGGTTAGGTTCACCCCTGGGTGGGTTTTGGAGGGCATAATAAGGTGGTCACACTGCACCTGCATAAACCAGCATCTCTAAACAAGCTCTGCAAACCCTTCACCATCAGCAGGTTCAGGGAGGCCCGCCCTGCCACACCTGGGACATGCTGCCTAGGCATCAGGCCACCACCGTGCACATGAAATCTCAGAGCTGGAGCAGGAACAGGACTGATTACATCATTTGTGCATCAAGTGCAAAATGAAAATGCAGGGTCCCTTGTTAAAAACTGAGAATTTCCAGATGGCAGCAGCAGAGTCCCTCTAAAGGTGGGCCCCTCTGGGGCTGCACTTGTGACACACCCAGAAAGCTAGTCCTGGGCAGGCTAAATCTCCTGAAAACTGAAGAAGCTGGTGGGGACACAAACCTGAAGAGAAGGCTGCCCCTGTCTGTACATGCTGCCAACCCCTTGATCAGAAACAGGGCTCATTCCTCCAAGTTCTATGAATTTAGATATGAATCTCAAACCACAAGCTCAGGTGTGGAAGAAACATTACTCTTATTCATTAACAAATTACATTCCATTGCAAGACTGACAAATAAATAGACAAATACCACCAAGAACAACCTTAGCCCTTCCCAGCATTTCTGGATAGAAAGCTTTAGCATTTGAGTTTCCCAGGATGATTCTCCACAGGAATTTCCTGCAGGAAATATTGGTGGGTAAAGGAAAGTGACTTGTATCCCAACATGCCTTAGCAGAATATTTCAAAGAAAGCTGGAGAAGGGAGGTAGGTCTCGAGGGAAAGATAGGAGCTAGTGGGAGCTCCCTGCCCAATTGGTTGCTGCCCCTGTTACCCCAGACCCTAGCGGATGGCCTGGGCCAGGCAGCAAACCCAACTGCACCCTGAGCTAGATGTTACCAGGTCCCAGAGCTGAGGACACTTAGAAGATGTCTAGAGCAGGAACCACCAAAGAGCAACTGTTCATACACTAATGTGTATTTATTGCACACTTCCTGTAGCAGGCACCATACTAGGGGCTAGGAATACAGTCACAAACCAAACTCAGCTCTTATGAAATCCCAGCTCTTAGGAACCTGATGCAATTCTTGCGGGTGACAATTTTCTTAAAATGATAAGTATTATTTAAACAATAAGCAAGAAAGAAGCAGGTTCCACTGCGGGGTGGGTGTATTGTTATTCTAAATAGGGGACTGTTGGACAAAAATACAGAAGAGGTGACTGAGCAAGCTACGCAAATATCTGGAGGAACAGCCAATGCACAGCCCCAGGTCAGGGTGTGCCTGTCATGTGTGAGGCCCAGCAAGGGGCCTTGAGCCTGAGCAGAGTGAAGGGTAGAAGGTCAGGGGGAGAGCAGGGCCTCAGCAAGGAGGGCTCCATCAGGCATGGGTGAGACTTTGACTTTTATTTAGAATGAAATGGAAAGTCTTTAGAAAAGTTTGAGTACAAAAAAAGACATGACCTTATTAAGGGTTTTGTTTTGGTCTCAGTTTTAACAGGATCATCCTGGCTGTTGAGAACAGATGTTGGAAAACCAGTGAGAAGGTGACTGCATAAACCAATGGAGAGCTGACGGTAGGAGGTATGCAGCCATGTATGAATAGTGAGTCGTGGTAGTGTTGAGAATTGGTAAGAATCTGGATTACTTTTTTAAATTTATTTTTCTTACGATGTTGTTAATCTTGGAATAGTGTTTGATTTCTCTCCTCGGATGTAGTCCCCATAGCTCTCCCACAATCACGGCAACCCTGATCCATCACCACTCTTCCCTCCCCTGCTTTGACTCCTCTCCCCCCACCTCCCTGCTTTATGCCTCGGATCGATGGTTAGCTGTCAATTTTGTCTTTTTCCTGAACTTTTGTTCAGTTTCTCTATATTCCACATATAAATGCAACCAGATTCTGGATGTATTTTTAAACATCAGCCATATTGAGATATAATTTACATACTGTACAACTCACTGATTTGAAGAGCACAATTCAGTGGTTTTCATTATAGTCAAAAGTTGTGTGATCATCACTGCAGTCAATTTTAGGATTTCTTACTGCCCCCAAAAGAAACCGCATATCCATTAGTACTCCTCTTCAGTCACCCCAGCTCTAGGTCACCACTGACCTACTTTCCATGTGTGAGGATCTGTCCTTTGTGGATATTCCATATAAATATAATCAGGTATAGTCAGTCTAGATGTATTTTGAAGATAGATACAACATAAAATAATATGCTGTTGTTCTATTTTATTAACTATTGCTGCTAATCTAGAGTAATTTCTAAATAAACTTTATCATATATACATTTTAGATATATATGTATTTTGTATTTTGCCATATATATATATATATTTGTATTTTGCCATATATATATATATATATATGGCAAAATACATAGCACATATAGAGTCCAGTACTTTTCCCCAGTTTCATGCATCCCCTGGGGTACTTAGAATGAATCACCTATGGATAAGAGGGGACTACTACATTTTCCCTTGTTTTTAATTGTATCCATCCTAGAGGGTGAGAAATGACATCTCATCGTGGTTTTGACTTACATTTCCCCAATGATTAATGATGTTGAACATCTTTCATGTGCTTGTAAGCCATTTGTAAATCCTCTTTATAAATGTTTATTCCAGTCACAGGTAACTTTTGAACACAGTGTTTTGATTGTATACCTTCAAACTAAAGATGAAAATAGCTATAAACATGTATTGAAGTCTAATTAGTAGGTTTGTGTTTCATATAGGAATAGCAATTTTGAAACTACCCTCTGAATATTCTAGGATTAAGCAAATAAGTAATTATATTGAGGATAATGGGAGCAAGATTTCTTGCTCTTAAAGAATGGAGTTACAAAGATGGAAAAGGTAAAATTAGAATGAATTCTGCAGCTTTGAACTGGAATAGATAGAGAAATGAATTTAGGTATTTGTGAAAATTTTATGTATTTGTAAAGATTTCCTTTGGTCAAACATAGCATAATTTAGGTATTATTACTATAATAAGGACCTTAATCCACTTAATAAAATAAATCTATAATCTGAAAAAGAATGAAGTTGGAAGACTAACAACATCAATTTCAAGATTAAGCTACAGCAATCAAGACAGTGTGGCCTTGGCAAAAAGCACAGATAAATAGATTAACAGAACCTAACAGTCTAGAAATAGATCAACATATATATGGGCAACTGAATTTTGACAAAGACCTAAAGGCAATTCAGTGGCGAGAGGACAGTGTTTTTAACAATGGTGCTGGAATGGCTAGCTATCCACGTGCAAAAGATGAACATTGAGCCTTGCCTCATCATATATCTTACATATAGCATGTTTAAAAATTTAGTCAAAATGGCCATGTTTTAAAAACTATAGCGAGATAAGAGAAATAATAAAATGCACATATCTAAAACAAACAGCACAATAAGTTTGACTTACATACCTATGAAGAAAGGAAATGCTACTAAGTAAGGTAAGGCAGACTGCCCATGAGTCAAGGTTTGGTTACAGGGAACAGAACTTTAGAAAGAAGGGTGAGCTAGAAGTTGGAAGAGCCAGTCCATAATACCTATCACTTTGTGGAAGCAGTTGGTTTGGGGGAGAAAATCTGGAGTTCGGTTTTGAACATGGTAACTAAAGTTACCCCTAAAAATGGGTCTTTAGCTATATTAGTAGAGATGTGTATTAGGTCAGGAAACAAATAGATGAAAGGAAGAAATGAAAAATTTGGCAAAATGTCAGTAACTATTATATCTAGTGATGGATATGCGGGGAAATATGATGCTGTTCTGTTTTTATGTATTCTGAGATTTTTCACAGTAAATAAAAACATACACACAGATACATGTGTGCATAGAGTTTTAGTCTCAAAAAGACCCATGTGCTCCTCCTTTCTCCTCTTTTCCTGCTTCTTTATGTTATTGTTTCCTGATTGTCCTGTTCAGTTTGCTCATTTATAAGAGTGTTCCCTTTTGGTCTGCTGTCTTTTTGAAGGATGTACCTATTCAAGCATATTTTCATAATCCTCTCCTCTTAAAAGTTAGCTTAAGCCTTTAAGCTCCAGCTCTGTGTGTTATGGAGTCCAGTGTGAGCTGACCCAGAGGGATAACCACCTCCTCTCAGCAGGTCTGACTGAGCCCCTGGGGGCTGACGTATCAGTGAACAATGGCCCTTATTTGCAGCAGGGCTGCCTTTCAGGGGGCCTGGTGTGTTCTTCTGGTGCCAACCCCAGCTGTCTTTTTCACCATTCTGAGCTCTCCTCCGCCACCTTGGCCCGAGCCTTAATTCTTTCTCAGAAACCCAATTCCTTCGGCAGAAGCCACGTGTTCCGCTCAAACCCCATCTGACAGCTGTGGCCCCTGGCCTGGCCCCACAGACATTCAATGTTCCCTTTCACAGGCCTTGGAGTGTTCCTGCCAGAAAAGTCCACTTCCTTTACGCGTCTCTTTTTCATGGTGTCACTCGTTTTGGCCTTGAGTGTCATGCCAATTCCTTGCATGCTTGATGAAAGGATTCAGGGGCAGAGAACTTGAATCAATGGGGTCTTTTTATTTTTAAACATCAGTAAACAGCACAAATCAGTTCAATGAGTTCAGACTCTCCGTTATTTCCATGCTTGCTACAGTCTCTCCCCAGCATTAAATCCCACTGAAAATGCCTCTTGTTATCTCCAGCTAATGAAGAATGTCGCTCTTTTTTCTTGGTTTTGAACACACTCCAAAACATTGACCTGAAAGATCAATTTAACACTGAAGAGCCCTGAATACAAAAATCTTTAACTTTCCCTTTTCTATAGCTCACTGCCATTATTCTAATCGGTTTCTTTTCACTTCATTTTATTCCACTCGGTATTTTTATTTATGTGGTAGTAAAAATGTAATCATTTATTTTTCAGACTGATAAAGACATGCCAAATTTTTTCCATTGAATAAGTTAAAAATAATATAATTAGAGATGTAAAGTTTCAGTTAACATGTTAACTTGTCATATTTGTATAGCCATCAAAATGTCCCCTTCTCACTTTTTTTTTTCTTTTGTCATTCTCAATATCCAGACCCAGGGAGAACACATTACAGTATATTTAGTGACAACAGCAAAGGAAATTGCCCTCAACATTTTTCACTAAAAATAGTCAATGGTATATTAATTCGTTGAGAAATAAAACCACAGAACAAACATTCCTTAGAAAAGATTTTAAGGTTAAAAAAAAGATTTGTATATTTTCCCTTGTAATACTGAATGCCCCATATTTTAACAAAAATTAAACCTTTCACATTATACCACTAATGCTAAGAGCATAATTTAAGTGGCTCAGGTGATTTAGCTTGCAGCAATACCGCCAGTGCCTAGTGATACCCAAGCGTGGTGAGAGGGTTCAGTGGCAAATTCAGGAGCCAGACTGCAGGGGTTCAAACCACAGTTCCACTTACTAGCTGGGTGACTTTGGGTAAATTATTTCACTACTCTGTGTCCTAGTCACCTCACCCGAAAAAAAAAAAAAAAAAACAGAACAAAAGATTGTTGTGAGGATGCAAAACACCTAAGTTACGGTTCAGCATGTGAAAAGCAACCATCACTGTCATCGCAGTTGTTTTCATCCTCGCTGGATGACAGTTAACTCTGACCCAGCCTTACAACCTGCCAGAACAGTCTTCCTGCAAAACCGCTCCAATCCCTCCTTATACGCCTGCTCCCCAACATCCCCATCCCTGCACAAAATCTTCTGGCATTTTTCACTCATCAAAGGGCCTGCCATTACCCCTGGAAGGAAGTTACCTTGTCGTGGCACGATAAATTACCAAACTGTCGCCAGAAGGCAGGTATGATCAGGAAAACCCCAGGTCACAACATGAAACAGATCTAGTTTTTCAAGATATTCATTAACATTTTTTAAATATTAACCTAAGTGAAGTGGGTTAATTTTATTCCTCAGTTTGAGGTGCATTTTCATCATTCATCTCCACATATGTTGGTTCTTTTGCTTTAAATATTTTATTTATTCTTTTATTCACTTCCCTCACTCCCATAACTCTCCAGTCTTCACACCATGATTAAGGTGACTCTGTCTCCCTGTTGGTATAAAGGGAATGCATGGGGAATGGTGTGTCCTTTCACTACATAACACCATGTGTTTGCGTAACGGTCACATGCAGCCTTCCCTCTGCAGTCTGCACATCCCTGCTGTTGTAAGGACTTCTAGGTGTCCCTTCTCTCTGCTTCCTGGTACCCCAAATCACACATCCTTACTTTTGACGGTCCCTTGCAATTGACAAACACCCAGGTTGCCTCCAATCATCCTCTAAACAAACCAGAGAAAAGAGGGGTTCCTCAGAAAATGGTCTTGGAAAAGAAATAAAACTGGATCCCCACCTAACATGCCTTTCTAGATCGCTTATAGACCAAAATGTGAAAGCTAGAACTAGGGCATTAATACCAGAAATTGAGGGCAGGAAAGAACTTAAACCAAACATCAAGAGTGTAAAAGATCTCCTGTTCAAATTGCTTCCCAGTACTCTCTCCTCATGGTCAGCCCCTCTCAACTGCTAAGAGGTTACCTTTTGCTTAAGGACAAAAGTAGAAGAAAAACAAAATTTAAAGCTTGTCTTCTCCCTATTTCCAGTTTTCCCTTCCTGTAAATCAAAAAGATAGTCTTTTTTATTTTTTTTATTTTTTTTTTTTTAAGATTTATTTATTTATACATACAAGCTGGGGTACAGGCCAGAGGCGTGGGGCGGCGAGAGGGTTCACCAGAGACAGAGTGGGGAGCAGAACAGGCAGATCAGAAATACACTGCTGAGGGGAGCAGCGGGCGAGGCAGGAGAGGTCTGCTGTGCCATGTGGGATTCTCCCCGGCTGGGTATCGAACTTGCTGCCGACAGCTCCACAGCGCAGTGCTCAACCGCTGCGCCACCAGGGAGGCCCAAGATAGTCTTTTTTAAAGTCTTCTCTTTTGCCCCAGCTATCATGAACTAAACTGTAGCCCTTGGGCCCAATGCAGCCTCTCTCATAGTTTTGTCCAGCTGCTAAGAAAGGATTTTACATCTTTAAATTGTTGAGGAAAAGAAAGAAAAGAGTGTGACACTCAGTCTATGAAATACAAATTTCAGTGTCTGTGATAAAGTTTTATTGGAACACAGCCACATTCACTTCCACAGATTGTACCTGGCTGCTTTCTTACCACAACTACAGAGCTAAGTACTGTGATCTCTGTTTGGGCCACACCTATAAAATATTTCCTTTCTCACCCTTTACTGAAAAAGGCTGCCAACTCCTGACCTAGATTGCACCTTGGAGATGGGCCTCGTATCCAATATGTTCTTAATTTCTCTGATTGCTTAGCACAGGGCCTTGCAGGTAGTCAGTGCTATTTATAACACTTAGGACTATTTTTTACTTCAAATAACCAAAATACCCTACTTCTAGGGTTTTTATTTCTCATATGACAAAATATCCGGAGACAGAACTGGCAGTGACTCAACAGCTCACTGATGTCAGCTCAGGGCCTTGGGTCAAAGTCTCTTCTCCAACCCTCAAGTCTGTGTGACAGCCATAGCACCTCCTGGGATAGTTTCCTCACGTGATCCTCTTCAACAGCAACATAGGCAACAAATTTGATCTAGTATGCCTCCCTCTAAAAGGGGAGAAAATATTTCTTGAGGTCCCCCAGCAGACCTCCCACTTGATATTAGCCATAAGTGGGCAACATGCTAACTTATAACTTAGCTCAAAGGCTGAGAAGTAGAGATGTCCTCCCAAAACTCAAATGGCATGAGGGAATAAGAAATGAGGGGATGGCTTTGGTGCAGGCAATGAATAACGTCTGCCCCAAGGTTGGCTAACGTAAACCTGCTTTTTTCACCTTCGAGAGGGAACCTAGAGTTTTGGACTATTTTTATTATAAGTAGATTCAAGCCATAGCTTTATTCCAATCTTTCCTAAGACTGATAACTTATTTTATTTTTTTAATATTTATTTTTATTGTTATTTATGTCTTTTACATTTTGTATTCCCCTTGGGTAGCCCACCGCCAATTCACCCGTGATCCATCTCCATGGTCCTTTGTGTTCTTTTCTATTCCATTTTGTGCGCTTTTCCTTCCCTCCCTCCGCCTCCCCACCCCCACCCCCCAACCCCCGCTGATTGTCTCTCTCCTATTTGATTTCCTTATAGTCCTGTTATAAGTGAAACCATTCGATATTTTTCTCTTTCTTTCTGGCTTATTTCACTGAGTATGATCCCCTCTAATTCCATCCATGTGGATGCAAATTGCATGTGTTTATCTTCTTTCCATGCTGAATAGTATTCCATTGTGTATATATACCACATCTTCTTGATCCAATCATCTATTTTTGGACATCTGGGTTGCTTCCATACCTTTGCTATTGTGAACAGTGCCGCAATGAACATACGGGTGCATGTATCCTTTCGGATTAGTGTTTTTGTGTCCTTTGGGTAAATTCCCAAAAGTGGGATTGCTGGGTCATATGGAAGCTCCATGTTTAGCAGTCTGAGGACTCGCCATACAGCTTTCCATAGTGGTTGGGCCAGTTCACATTCCCACCAGCAGTATAGAAGAGTTCCTTTTTCTCCACATCCTTTCCAGCATTTGTTGTTGCCTGTATTTTTAATGTGTGCCATCCTCACAGGTGTGAGGTGGTATCTCATAGTGGTTTGGATTTGCATTTCCTTGATTATAAGTGATGTTGAGCATTTTTTCATGTATCTGTTGGCCGTTTGCTTTTCTTCTTTGGAGAAGAAGAAAAGAGCTCCTTTTGAGCTCTTCTGCCCATTTTTTTGATTGGGTTATTGGCTTTGTTTTTGTTGAGTTGTGTGAGTTCCTTGTAAATTTTTGTTATCAGTCCTTTATCAGATGTTTTGTGTGCAAAGATCTTTCCCAGTTGGTAGGGTGTCTGTTAGTTTTGGTTAATGTCTCTTGCTGTACAGAAGCTTTTTATTTTGATGTAATCCCATCTATTTATCTTGTCTTTCACTTCCTTCGCTTTGAGGGATGTGTCTTTCAAGATTTTGCTGAGATGTATGTCATGTAGAGTTTTGCCTATATTTTCTTCTATACATTTTATGGTTTCAGGTCTTACGTCCACGTCTTTTATCCATTTTGAGTTGACTTTTGTGCAGGGTGTGAGGTAGTAGTCTAGCTTCATTTTTTTGCATGTGGCTGTCCAGTTTTCCCAGCACCATTTATTGAATAGACTGTCCTTGTTCCACTGCATTTTTTTTTGCTCCTTTGTCAAAGATTAGTTGTTCATAGCTATGTGGCTTTAATTCTGGGTATTTTATTCGGTTTCATTGGTCTTTCTGTCTGTTTTTGTTCCAGTACCATGCTGTTTTAATTATTATGGCTTTGTAATATAGTTTGAAATCAGGGAGTGAAATTCCTCCATTTTCTTTCTTTTTAGTTAGGAGGGCTTTAGCTATGCGAGGTTTTTTATGGTTCCATATGAATTTCATCAGTAGTCGATCTATTTCTTTGAAGAATGTCATTGAGATTTTTTTGGAATACATTGAATCTGTAAATTGCTTTTGGTAGGATTGCCATTTTGATAATGTTAATCCTTCCAATCCAAGAGCAGGGGATGCCTTTCCATCTTCTTGTGTCTTCTTCTGATAACTTATTTTAAAAGAGAACAACTTTGGCCTCCCTGGTGGCGCAATGGGTTAAGCACAGCGCTGTGGAGCTGTCGGCAGCTGTGGAGCGAGTTCGATGCCCGTTGGGGAGATTCCCACATGGCGCTGCAGACCTCTCCTGCCTCGCCCACTGCTCCCCTCAGCAGTGTATTTTGGTCAGTCTTCCTGTTCTGCTCCCCACTCTGTCTCTGGTGAACCCTCTCACCGCCCCACACCTCTGGCCTGCATCCCAGCTTGTATACAAAAATAAATAAATCTTTAAAGAGAGAGAGAGAGAGAGAGAGAGAGAGAGAGAGAGAGAGAGAGAGAGAGAGAGAGAGAGAGAGAAAGAGAGAGAGAACAACTTTTCCAAATAATTTCAAGTGATTTTCAAGCCATAGAAGCTTGAATAGCTTTTACAAGTCCTGCTTGGTGGTTATTTTGGTCTTGTTTCATTTTTAGTGTAGAACTGAGATATAGACTAGAGGTGCAGAGGGGAGAGGATTCGCCAGGGACAGAGTGGGGAGCAGAGCAGGTGGATCTGCTGAAATACACTGCTGAGGGGAATGGAGACAGGAGAGATGTGCTATGCCATATATGGGTTAGCTCCCTGGCTGGGGATCTAACTCAGGCTGTAGAGGTGGTAGCCCTGAAATTTAACCCCTAGATAACCAAGCAGGCCCCACTGCTTGGTGGTTTCTAAAGAAATTTAATGTTCCACAGTCCAGACCCTCCTGCTACTGGAGAGTCACAAGGTGAGAAGCCATCAGGAGTGTCCCAGGGTCAGTCCTCTTGGAGTCAAAACTCATACTCATAGTGGCTGACTTGTCTGGCTCACCAGAGAGTTCTTTTGCAATGGTTAAATAAGCAATTAAACAGAACTATAGTAATTGCTTACAACCAAACTACACAGCTGTGTGCAGCAAAGAAACACAGGGATGTGAGCACACAGGTTTTGAGACCTGAAGCCAGTGCCCAGCCTGTGATCCGGCCCGTGAGTCAGGCGCCCCTGAGCATGCCTTGGCAGATGCCCCTTTGATTCTCCAGACTCACATGTCACCTGGTCTATTCATGAACCCGTGTACACTCAATAAATCAGGTGAGCCAAAGAAGGCTCAGTCAAAGACTCATCAGAAAAGTACTATGATTTTTAAATTTAGAAATCTCAAAATGTCCACTCTATCGAGAGAGTAAGGATGTGGTGGGCTTTAATTACTTTCAAACATTTGGTGGCTCAGCTTGCTCCACACCATTGTCTCCCAACCTTTCTCTCTGGCTATGACTTTGGGTCTGTCCCCACACTCTTTCTCTGTCCTATTCTGACAATCCCACCTGCCCTTAACACCCCCAGATGAACATGTTCTCCCTCGCAGAAAGTTGGAGAAATCACAAACTTATGCATCGTAAAAACAGTTTGCTCCACAAATGTAATTGTCATGGCTGGTCAGTGCATAACCCTAAGTTTGTGATTTTCATTAATGGCAGAAGATGGTGAGGAGTTGGTTCAAAGTGCAACCACCAAACAAAAGTAAATTTTTAAACTTTAAAGCACCAACTATTGCCAAAAGCCATAGTTGATCCAAACTTCTTTTGGAAAAATGCAGAACATGAAAAAAACACCCTAAACTTCTTCCAGAAATTCAAATATGACTATAGACTGCTCTCTGTTTCAGTCAAATATTGTGCTTTTTATGACCCTTCACTAACAGCACCCCCAACACACTGTACACACACACTCAGAGTCACAACAAAATTCTACTTTTTCTTCTGAGAATAGGTCAACAAAAAGAGAGCAGAGAGCTGCAGCCCTGCCCCTTTCCTACCCAGAACCTGGGGTCCCCAGAAGCAGTGAGGGTGACTGCTAGTAGGTCTGTGCTCTGGAATATGTTCCTGTTTTATTTCATACAGCTGGACGTGCTTTTTACTGAACTCTATTTCTTCTGCCTCCACTTCCATTTTCAATTTGAGGTATTGAGCAACCACTCCCATTTCATTATCTGTCATTTCCTATAAAGGATTGATGAAAATACACCATTTAACTACACTGGCACACCTCAGCGATAATGCAGGTTTGGTTCCAGACCACTGCAGTAAAGTAAGTACCACAAAAAAAGCTAGTCAATGGAATTATTTGGTTTCTCAGTCCATATAAAAGTTTTGTTGACATTCTTCAGTAGTCTATCAGGTATGCAGTGGTGTTATGTGTAAAAACAAACAAAAAATGCATGTACCTTAATTAAAAATACCTTTTTGCCAAAAAAATGCTAATCATCATCCGATCTTTCAGTGAGTCATAATCTTTTTTTTAAGCAACACTTTTTTTTTTTAAGATTTTATGTTTGTATACAAGCTGAGGTTCAGGCCAGAGGTGTGGGGCAGTGATAGGGCTCACCAGAAACAGAGTGGGGAGCAGAACAGGCAGATCAACCGAAATACACTGCTGAAGGGAGCAGCGGGCGAGGCAGGAGAGGTCTGCTGCGCTATGTGGGAATCTCCCCTGCCGGGCCACAAACTCGCTTCGTGGCCACAGACAGCTCCACAGCGCTGTGCTTAATCCGTTGCACCACCAGGGAGGCCCATGAGTCATAATCTATTTTGCTGGTGGAGGGTCTGGCCTAGATGTTGACAGCTGCTGACTGGCATCGAGGTGGTTGCTGAATGTTGGGGTACCTGTGGCAATTTCTTAAAGTAAGACAACAAGGAAGTTTGCCAGATAAATGACTCTGCCTTTCATGAAAGCTCTGCAGCATGTGAGGCTGTTTGATAGCCCTCTAAAACTGCTGCTGCTTTACAACAAAATCCATTGTTGTCATTTCACAGCGTTCACAGCATCTTCACCAGGAGGAGATTCCAAGAGACCACTTTCTCTGCTCATCCTAAGAAGCAACTCTTCATTCACTCAAGTTTTAGCATGAGATTGAAGCACTTCAGTCACATCTTCAGGGTCTACCTCTTGCTGTTTCCACCACACCTGCAGTTACTTCCAAAATAAATATAATAGTAACATCAAGGTTGCAGATTGCCATAATAGGTGTAATCATCATGAAGAAGTCTGAAACACTAAGAATTATCAAAATGTGACAAGAGACATGAAGTAATTACATGTTACTGGAATAATAATAGCAGTAGACTTGCTCACTGCGGGGTTGCCACGAACCTTCAATTTGTAAATAATAGTAATATTATCTTCAAAGTGCAATAAAGTGAAGCACAATAAAATGAGCTATGTCTATAAATACCAGCTTTTGAATGATTAATAAAAAGACAGTAAATAAATGGCAAAAAGGTATTGTCCATACCTAGTGAACTAGGGAAATGCTGAAGGTAAAGAGGACAAGGTGGGAAACTTCTGGAATGCAATCCCTATAAAAACTGATTGCTATAATAAGGAAGAGTATTTTATTATGCAGGTGAGCTGAGATATGTCTCATTACATTCATGTAAATATTTCTACATGTAATTCCTACTCAAAATGCATAACCTGAATCTAAGCATGAGGAAGCTCATACAACTCCAGAATAGCATTCTATAAAGCAAAGGCTAGCCTAGACTCCTCAAAAATGTTAATTTATGAAAGATAAAGTAAACAGAGGGAATAGTCCAGATTAAAGGTGAATTTTGGGGAAAATTGCTAGACAAGATGTTATTAGGATAATTGGAAAATTTTGCATATAAACTGGGAATTTTTTCTGTTAAATTGATGTGAATTTCCTGATTTTGTTAATTGCACTGTACTTGTGTTAACAGATGTCCTTGATCTTAGGAAATACCAACTAAAGAAAATAAGAGTAAGAAGCCTGGAGTCTGCAATTTATGGTTCATAAAAAAAATGTGTATATAGGTATAGACACACATTTCTTTGTAAATTTGATAGTGTGCAAATGTGGCAAAATGTTAAAATTGGTAAATCTGGCTAAAGGATATGTAGAATTTTCCATTCTATTCTCGTGACTCTTCTGTATTTTTGGAATTATTTCAATACAAACTTAAACTTAGAAAAAAGGGGAACATTACTTACACTCCTGAAATCAGTTACCTTGAGAGATTTCACTCTTAGCTAACACTGAAATATTATATTGAGCAAGAACTGACGACTAAGTTGAGATGAAAAAGTTTTACAACCAAGTTTTGTAAGATTTATTTTCACTTTGAAAAGAATGCTCGAGATGAACAGTCGGGGTGTGTGGGGATGGTGTTATTAAATCAATTATGTGTAATGGGAACTCAGCCTCTCTACATTTCCTCTTCTTTATCTCCTGGGAAACTGGACAGAGAAAAAAAGCTGACGTGCAGTAAAACATCCTCCCTGCTGCCCTCCCTTTCTGTCACCATCATGCTATTGGGTGGTTGAGGAAGTGATCGATTCACCCTAATAGCTGACCGACCTCCACAGCCCTCCAGCCTCTTCTCCCCTCTAGAACATGGTCCCCACAACTTTCTCTGTCTAGAGCAGTGCAAGGCCCAGGCCACACCTCACCCCCTGAGGAAGCCTCACCCACCTGCAGAGTTGCAGCATCCTGTTCACCAGCTCCAGGTCATGGTGGCCAGGGAGCACCCACACTGTGCTGATCTAAATGTGCTTTCAGTGAAGGAAGTGAAAGACAAGATAAACAGATGGGATTACATCAAAATAAAAAGCTTCTGTACAGCAAAAGAGACATTAACCAAAACTAACAGACACCCTACCAACTGGGAAAGATCTTTGCACACAAAACATCTGATAAAGGACTGATAACAAAAATTTACAAGGAACTCACACAACTCAACAAAAACAAAGCCAATAACCCAATCAAAAAAATGGGCAGAAGAGCTCAAAAGGCACTTCTCCAAAGAAGAAAAGCAAACGGCCAACAGATACATGAAAAAAATGCTCAACATCACTTATAATCAAGGAAATGCAAATCAAAACCACTATGAGATACCACCTCACACCTGTGAGGATGGCACACATTAAAAATACAGGCAACAACAAATGCTGGAAAGGATGTGGAGAAAAAGGAACTCTTCTACACTGCTGGTGGGAATGTGAACTGGTCCAACCCTATGGAAAGCTGTATGGCGATTCCTCAAACTCCTAAACATGGAGCTTCCGTACGACCCAGCAATCCCACTTTTGGGAATTTACCCAAAGGACACAAAAACACTAATCCGAAAGGATACATGCACCCGTATGTTCATTGCGGCACTGTTCACAATAGCAAAGGTATGGAAGCAACCCAGATGTCCAAAAATAGATGATT
>PVIJ01018794.1:0-25413 GCA_004024925.1 Scalopus aquaticus
ATTTTGGAACAAGAAGCTGTTTTCACTCACCTAACTATTTACATTGATTGCACTCATTGAAACTTCCTGACATTTTCTTCCGGATTGTAAATTACTTAAAGATAAGGGAATATCTTACTCATTTTTGCTCAGACTTTGCACTTTTTCAGTTTTGTTGAGGTATAACTGACAAATAAATTTTAATATATTTAAAGTGTGTGCCATGATTATATATATATGTGTGTGTGTGTGTGTGTGTGTGTGTATGTATATATGTACATGTATATATTTAAATATTTGATATATATTAATATATAAAATATTATATTTAATATATTGAAAGTGTGCCATGATTATATATATATATTTTT
This sequence comes from Scalopus aquaticus, assembly GCA_004024925.1. NCBI lineage: Eukaryota > Metazoa > Chordata > Mammalia > Eulipotyphla > Talpidae > Scalopus > Scalopus aquaticus. Next base: position 351 of record PVIJ01018794.1, read on the forward strand.
TTCACATTTTGGAAAAATTTCCTTATGTGTAAATCAACATGTACACTATCTCACACATTTGCTTTTTTTGTTGTGAGAAGACTTAAGTTCTGCTCACTTAGCTAATTTCAGTTATACAGTATTCAGTTATACAATATTATCAGCTATAGTCACCATGCTGTACATTAGGTCCTCAGATCTTATTCATCTTGTAATGACAAAACCATTTTTGCCAACCTCTCCTTATCTCCCCTAATCCCCAATCTCTGGCTGCCACCATCCTGTTCTCTGAATTTGACTTTTATTTTGGATTCCACATATAAGGAATACCATGCAGTTATTTATCTTTCTCTGCCTGGCTTCTTTCACTTAGCACGATGCCCTTCGGGTTCATCCATGTTGTTGCAATTGGCAGAGTTTTCTTTTTTTATGATGCTGAGGAATATTCTCATATGTATTGATATTATATACATATCCTTTTTCTTTATACATCCATCTGGTGATAGGCACTTAGGCTGTTTCCATACCTTGATCATTGTAAATAGTGCTGCAGTGAACATGATAAGCAGATACCTCTTCAGGGTACTGATTTTGTTTCCTTTGGACATGTATCCTGAAGTAGAATTGTTGGGTTATATGGTAGCTTTATGTTTAATTTTTGGAGGAAACTCCATCCTGTTTACCACAGTGGCTGTACCAGTTTGCATTTCGATTAACAGTGCACAAAGGTCCCTCCCCTTTGAACGGTTTGCAGCACTTGTTATCTCTTGTCCTTTAGATAATAGCCTAATAGATGTGAAGTGCTATCTCGTTTGGCTTTTGATAGTCATTTCCCTAAGAACTATAGATATTGAACATTTTTTCCCCGGTGTCTGTCAACCATCCGTAATCTTCTTTAGAAAGATATCTATCAGGGTTTCATACCCCTTTCTCACTCTGATCCTTGGGTCCTGTTATCTTTGAATTTTGTTACAATGAACTACTATGGAAGGAATGAAATGCTTTGAGACTTACTGCCCCCATTTATTGATGATGAAGGTAAGCACCAGAGAAATGAATGGCCTAAAGTCATCATGAAAATCTAAAAAATGACTGGGTGAACTGTAGAACTGGAAATTATAGGGGCACTACACGTGGGAAAAGAAAGCAAACATTGTACAAAAATGAACAATGATGTAAAATACATATAAATGAATAAATAAAAATGACTGGGTGCCCTGTAAACGTTTCTTGGGCACCATCTCAGGCTCTCAGACTTGTGATTTTACTGACTAGAAAGAGGAATTTTCCCCCCTGGAGAAACCCATGATTTCTTATGATTGATTTTCTCTTTCTCCTTTTAATTGAGACCAACAGCCCAGAATTAATGGGCCTTGTCACTGCTCTTTAAGTGTGGGGCACCCACATCATGAGCTGTGCCAGATGGTTCACTGTCATATGGGAAGGCAATATGAGAGCCTTTTACACCAGTCTTTATTACACCAGATGTAATAAAATCAGATACAACTAAATGTGAGATACATGTTATATGTGTCATTAAGAAATGATGCTGCCAATTTGATGAGGGAAGTATGCTAAAACAGGATGGTCATAAGTTTTCTCCCAGGTTCAGAAATGTTGAAATGTTTGTCTAAAAGTTTATTTCTCTCTGCTTACTTATCTGAAAAGTCTGTGAATTCCTTTTCATGGCTTTGGGGACAAGAAGCTGCAGTGGTTCAAGGCCTAAATTATCAGTGCACACTGGCTTCATATTGGGGCCTTGTCTGGGACCTTGCAAGATTTACGGTACGTGAGCCGAGAGGGGCAGATTTTTCCTCTGCCCTTATTCTGTCCTATGAGCCTCTTGCTAAACGTCTCCTTGTGTTTTGGAGTCATCAAAGAGGCCACAAAAAAAAAGAGTACAGGATGGTCTGTAAATGAAAAAGGATGACAACCTTAAAAGACTCCTGTGGAAGGATAAACCGGTAACAAGAACACATAAGGGGACTAATCCACCTGCCAGTCTGAAGATACAATCTGGTCGTCCGAAGACCTAGGCACATCCATCATCTAGGGGCTGATCTCCCAGCAGCTCAGGCCATACTCATCTGCCCTAAGCAGAGGGGCCTTGCCCAGATCCAGTAGGATGAATAGTCCCAATGTGGCAGTTGGGAAAGTCACTCCTCACTAATCTCCACTCACGATCTGAGAGAGACCCCACCCTGGCCTCACAGGCCTGTTAGAATTATTTGAATAGGGGCCTGTTCTGCTCCCCACTCTGTCTCTGGTGAACCCTCTCACCACACCTCTGGTCTGCACCCCAGCTTGTATGCAAAAATAGATACATCTTTAAAAAAATAATTATTTGAATAGCTCCCCTGATCTTTCCTTGCCCTCTTCTTTCTCTCTTCTCCAGGGCTACTGATATACTTCTCTATTATCTGTGGGGCTTCAGACATGCTGTAGACATTTGACAAACTTTCTCCCTCTGTCCTTTAATTTGTTGTAAAATGAATGGCATCCGTTGGCCCGGTAAAAACTACTAGCGTGAGGCCACTATTCTTAAAATCTGGGGTGACAAGTTTCTCAGTTGTCAGGGCTTCCTGATCCACACTCACTGTTATCTGTCAGGCATCAGACATGCTGTAGACATTTCACAAACATTCTCCTCTGTCCTTTAATTTGTGGTAAAATTAATGGCATCCATTGGCCCGGTAGAAACTACTAGTATGAGGCCGCCATTCTTTAAGTCTCGGGTGACAGGTTTCTCAGTTGTCAGGGCTTCCTGATCCCCCACTCACTGAGTGGGGCTGTCGGGATTCTCCTGTCACAGATTTCTTGCTTTACTCTATCGTCCATGGGCTCTGAGTGTGCCCAGGACAACCAGGCTGCGGCCCTTGGACCCTGGGCATCCAGGAGATCCGATGGTGCAGAGGCGAGAGACTCGGACGCCTGAATATTTACAAGGGAATCCTTTCCTTCTTGGTCCCTGCCCCTCTAGGAAGACTTTGTTCAGCTTCTAGTCAGCTTCTATCAAGTCCGCTTATGAGTTGGAAGATGCAGGAGGTTCTTATAACAGTCTTTGGACATCCTCGCCCTTGGTGTCTGCTTCAGTCTTGCTTGTGGGTGGAGGCAGAATAGGTTGAGTTTTCATGTTGATAGGGTTGCATCACTCTCTGATTTGTACAGGTTTACCCCAAAATCTGAGTCTAGATATGTGATAGGGTGGTCCCCAGGAGAAAGGGTGTGTCCCAGGTTCCCTGTCCCACCCATTGTAGGGTGGAGCTGAGCAGGATATGAGAAGCTTGAGACACAAAGAAGAGAGGACACACACACAGAGGAGACACACAGACAGAAGACAGGAGGAGATGGAAGAAGGATGGAAAAGCAGCAGAGGCCCAAGGAGCAGAGAGACTTGTAATGAAGCTGCACTGGCCTGGACTGGTTGAAATAGACGTGGGTGAGAGACCCGTGGGGAGGTTAACGATGGCTGTGTTCATTTTGGTTTTGATTTTGTTCTGTTCCTCTCAGAATTGTCTGACTGTATCTGACCCTTTTGGATGGGTCCCTGCCGAAAGGTATTTTGGTTCCTCCCAGAATTGTCTGGCTGTTTCTGACCCTTATGTGTGGGTTCCTGTCATAAGCTGTTCTAGACTTGTGGCAGGCTTTCGAGACTTGCTTTGGGCCAATCCTGTTTGGGTGGACTTGTACCCATGAGGAGTTGGTTAACATGGGGTGCTTGACTTAGAAAATATATTCTTTTTCTTCTCTGTCTTTTCTAATTGTATTAAAGTCTGGTTTCCACAAAAGGTCCTGTATGTTTTGTATTGATGTGGCGGATGGCTGAACCCATTTAGTACAGGGCAGGTCTGGGGTTTCGGGAGTGTCCCTCTCCCTGCCCTGTAACAGATTGGCAGATTCCCCTCTGGTATAATAATTTGATGATGGGTGTTTATCTCATGGGAATTGTGCAGACAGGAAACTTTAAGAAAAGTAAATATTAGGCCCTAGGCTATACATGTTCAAGGACCCGGGTTATGAGGCCTGGTAGACAAGCAGTGTTGGACGTTAGACCACAGGACACTGTCTGTGGCTTGTGCTCAGTCTCTGCTCTTCAAGTGTGTTCAGAAAATCTTTAGGTAGATGAGGAGAGTGGCTCACCATAGCTTGTTAGACACTTGGAATGGGTATCCTTTGTAAAGAGACAGAGATGGGGTCACTTTTATGGTCCCACACAATCCAGTTCCCCTCGCCTTCTGTTTGGGGGGAGAAAAAGATAGGCTGCATTGTGTTGGGGTCACACTGGTAACAGGAGTGATAAGTCCAGGGGGACCACATGTCAGGAGACTGCTTATCACTCACAATTAAAGCTCCAAGGTTAAAACGTGGGACGCCTCCTGCAGAAGGAAACCGGTGCTGGACTCCCACCTTCAATCCTCTTTGCAGATGGGAGTTTCCTCACTAGTCTTGCAAAAGGGCTTGCCTCTCCTGTTGTGAAGAATTGGGATCAGTTTGACCCTGAAACCTTGAAAAAGAAATAACTTATCTTTTTCTTTGTACTCAAGTCTGGCCACAATATGGCCTCAAGTGTAGGGTTTCCTGGCCACCTGAGGGAAGTGTAAATTATAATACCTATCGCTTGGAATTGTTTTGTCAAAATGAAGGGAAGTGGTCTGAATCGGCCTAGCTACAGGATTTTTCCATCCTCAGAGAAAATAAAAAAGTTATGTGGTAAATATGGCTTAACACCTACTGGGGATCCTCTGTCCCCACCCCAGTCAAAAGTTCCTTATTTTCCTCTGTACCCAGGGATCTTAAATGAAGTTGAGGACCTGTCTCCTGCCCTACCCCCACCACAGCTTCAACAGTGCAGAAGACAGTTCCTCAGACTAAATTACCCAGAGGCCTCCCAGATAGGATTAAAGAAGAGACATCATCCTGTCCCTCCCTGCTGCTAATCCAGCAGTGGTGGGTGGGATGAGGGAGCTATTATAGTGCTTGTTCCCGTCACTTGACAGGATTTTAGACAAATTAAAAGAGACCTTGGGAAGATTTCTGATGATCCAGAAAATATATAGAGTTGCCAGGGCCTAACCATGTCATTTGATCTGGAATGGAAAGATGTGATGCTCATTCTCCACCAGACTGTCCCCTCAGGAGAAAATGCACAAGTTCTCAGGGAGGCCCTGCGGCATGGGGGTGACTGGTGTGCTGTCAGTGCCCCGGAAAGATGAGGGAGGAGCTTAGGGAGTGGCCCCCCTGGAAGTCAGATAGTTCTCTCTGACCTGGGTTGGGACCCAGTGGACTCTTGGAGAAGTAAGCCGGGAAGCTTCTGTCCTCACCCTCCTGCTCTAGGGCCGTCAGAGTCCTCTGACCGCTGCTTCGTGGGAAATGTCCCAAGGGCCTCACCCCTGCGGAGGGGCGGCTGCCCACGCTCCTTGGTGGCCGGTGGGTCATCAGGCACCCCAGGGCTCTATGACCCACTGAATGGAGGGGTCCTGTCCTTGGAGCGGGGAGGGCTGCCCAGCATGCCAACACGTGCCCTTCGGGCTGACCCCCCCCCCCCCGAGGACCCCTCTGGTTTCAGCCCTCAGGAGTGTCCGTGACAGACACTCTCTCTTCACGGCGGCGGGTGAGACATCCGGGTGCCCATGAGGGGGCCTCCAGGGAACACTGGGGCGAGTACAGACCAGGAAATAAGGAATGGGGTGGACTGGCCTGGGCCAGCTGCCAGGAATTGGGGTTCAGGGAGTCTTTATCCAGGGCTCCCGGCCTGGCGCTGCCAGGGCACAGCACCCACCCTGCGGCATCGTGGTCCCCATCGTACTCGCACAGGCGCTGCTCCAGAGAGGCCCCCAGAGACTCTGAGTGTCAGAACCAGAACCCCCCGCAGTGACCCTCTCTTTGGCCTGCAGGGACCAGCCAGGCCTTGGCTAACGCCTGTCACCGGGGGTGTTGTCACCGGGGGTGTTGTTCTCAGACCCCGAATCCGCCCATCACTGCCGACTTCCCATCCAGGTCCCTGAGCTGCCCTAACAGCGAGGGGCCTCTGGCCAGACCGTCCCCAGCCCGGGGCCGCCTCTCCCTCAGGGGTCCACGGCCTCTGTCTGGGGAAGCCTGGGCCTTCTGGGGTTTGAGTGCCCCAGGAAGTGTCTCTGACACTGTCTGTGGGCCTGAGGACCGCGTGCCCCTCTGGGGTTCATCTCTCAGGGTTCACATGGCTCGTGGTTTGGGTGTGGCCACAGAGGAGAAGGTGCGGCCTCTCTGCCCTTCTCTGTGTCCCCAAGGCTGCGGTCACTGCCTGCAAAGCGTGCACGGAATTACTGCCAGGGAGTCATTTGTATGTTTCCTCTTGATCCACCTGAGCTTTCTGCTTCCCAGAAAAAGTGATGTTTCACAGCAGGGCACCCCTAACGATTCAGGCCCTCAGAACCAGGAGTCAGACCATGAAGCCACCTCTCCTGGGGGAGGAACACAGACAGCAAGCAGTGGGGAGCAGCGTTGGGCAGAGGCCCCGTGAGCTGGGGGCAGGGCTTCCACTGGGAGCTGAATGGGCTGCAAATCAGGGAGGAAAATCTCACTGTGAACTTTCCTAGATCGCAAAGAGAATACAATGTAAACCAACCGTAAGAAGGTAAACATTTAAGGAATATTTAAAAAGAAGACAAAGCAACACAAGGTATAAAATAATACAATAAAAACAAACAAAATAAAAATGGGAATTTCAAAAAAGTCTAAAAAATGTTTTGATCCCCCAGCCAGTGTGCGGAGGTCTTGGGGGCCTCAGAAGGCTCATTGAGGAGCTGGCAGGCCTCTCCCTCCCCCAGCCAGGGGGGTGTTCTTGGGGTCCTCACATGGCCCGTCGAGTACCTGGAGGGCCTGTCACTCCCCAGCCGGGGTGGGGTGTTCTTGGGGTCCTCTCATGGCTCGTCGAGGACCAAGACGGCCTCTCCTTCCTCCAGCCGGGGGGGGATGTTCTTGGGGTCCTCTCATGGCTCGTCAAGGACCTGGGTGTACTCTCCCTCATCCAGCCGGGATGGGTGTTCTTGGGGTCCTCACATGGTTCTTCAAGGACCTGGATGGCCTCTCCCTCCCCCAGCCGGGGTGGGGTGTTTTTGGGATTCTCACATGGCTCGTCGAGGACCCGGACCGCCTTTCCCTCCCCCAGGAGGTGTGGGGTGTTCTTGGGGTCCTCACATGGTTCTTCGAGGACCTGGATGGCCTCTCCCTCCCCCAGCAGGTGTGGGGTACTCTTGGGGTCCTCACATGGCTCGTCGAGGACCTGGACCTCCTCTCCTCCCCCAGCAGCAGTGGGATGTTCTTGGGGTCCTCACATGGCTGGTCGAGGACCTAGACCGCCTCCCCCTTCCACAGCCGGTGTGGAGTGTCCTTGGGGTTCTCACATGGTCCTTAGAGGACATGGACGGCCTCTCCCTCCTCTAGCCGAGGTGGGGTTTTCTTGGGGAACTCACAGGATCATCGAGGACCTGGACCGCCTCTCCCTCCCCCAGCCGTGGTGGGATGTTCTTGGGGTCCTAACATGGCTCGTGGAGGACCTGGACAGCAACTCCCTCCCACAGCAGGGGTGTGGTGTTCTTGGGGTCCTCACAAGGTTCCTCAAGGACCTGGACGGCCTCTCCCTCGCCCAGCCGGGGTGGGTGTTCTTGGGGTCCTCATAAGGCTCCTCGAGGACCTGGACGGCATCTCCCTCCCCTAGCCAGGTTAGGGTGCTCTTGGGGTCCACAAATGTCTCGTCGAGGACCTGGACGGCCTCTCTTTCCCCAGCCATTGTGGGATATTCTTGGGGTCCTCACATGGCTCGTCGAGGTCATGGATGGCCTCTCCCTACCCCGCCGGTGTGGGGTGTTCTTGGGGTCCTCATATGGCTCTTCAGGAACTGGACCGCCTCTCCCTTCCCCACCAGGGTGGGGTGTTCTTGGGGTCTTCACATGGCTCCTCGAGGACCTGGAAGGCCTCTCCCTCCCCGAGCCTGGGTGGGATGTTCTTGGTGTCCTCACAAGGCTCGTCGAGGACCTGGAAGGCCTCTTCCTCCCCCAGCCAGGTGGTGTGTTCTTGAGGTCCTCACATTGCTGGCCGAGTACTGGGACAGACTTTCCCTCCACATGCCTGGAAGGGGTTTTCTTGTGGTCCTCACAGGCTCGTCGAGGACCTGGACAGTCTCTCCCTCCCCCAGCCGCGGTGGGATATTCTTGGGGTTCTCACATGGCTGGTGGAGGACCAGTACGGCTTCTCCCTCTCCCAGCCGGGGTGGGGTTCTAGGGGGTGCTCACATGGCTCATCGAGGACCTGGATGGCATCTCCCTTGCCCAGCCGGAGTGGGGTGTTCTTGGGGTCCTCACATGGCTCCTCGAGGAGCTGGAAGGCCTCTCCCTCCTCCAGCCGGGGTGGGGTGTTCTTGGGATCCTCACTTGGCTTGTTGAGGACCTGGACGGCATTTCCATCCCCCAGCCTGTGTAGGCTGTTCTTGGGGTCCTAACATGGCTCGTGGAGGACATGGCTGGCCTCTTCCTCCCCCAGCTGGTGTGGGGTGTTCTGGGGGTCATAACATGGTCTTCGAGGACCTAGAAGGCCTCTCCCTCCGACAGCCTGGGTGGGGTGTTCTTGGTTCCTCACATGGCTCGTTGAGGACCTGAAAGGCCTCTCCCTTCCCCAGCAGGGGTGGGATTTTCTTGGGGTCCTCACAGGCTCGTCGAGGACCTGGACCGCCTTTCCCTCCCCCAGCCAGGGTGGGGTGTTCTTGGGGTCCTCACATGGTTCTTCGAGGAACTGGACGGCCTCTCTCTCCCCCAGCAAGTGTGCGGTTTTCCTGGGGTCCTCACAAGGCTCATCGAAGTCCTGGACTGCCTCGCTCTCCCCCAGCCAGGGTAGGGTATTCCTGAGGTCCTCACATGGCTCGTCGAGGATCTGGATGGCCTCTCCCACCCTCAGACGGGGTGAGCTGCTCTTGGGGTCCTCACATGGCTTCTTGGGGACCTGGACGGCCTCTTTCTCCCTAAGCCGGGGTGGGGTGTTCTTGGGGTCCTCACAAAGCTCATCGAGGACCTGGACCATCTCTCCCACCCCCAGCCGGGGTGGGGTGCTCTTGGGGTCCTCACTTGGCTTGTCGAGGACCTGGACAGCATCTTGATCCCCCAGCGGTGTGGGGTGTTCTTGGAGTCCTCACATACCTCGCAGAGTACATGGCCGGCCTCTTCCTCCCCCAGCCGGGGTGGGATGTTCTTGGGGTCCTCATATGACTCGTTGAGGACCTGGACAGCTTATCCCTCCTCCAGCCAGAGTGGGGTGTTCTTGGGGTACTCATATGTTTCTTCGAGGACCTTGACGGCCTCTCCCTACCCCAGCTGGTGTGGGGGTTTCTCGGGGTCCTCAAATGGCTCGTCAAGGACCTGGACAGCCTCTCCCTCCTCCAGACGGTGTGGGGTGTTCTCGGGGTCCTCACATGGCTCATCGAGGACCTGGATGGCTTCTCCCTAGCCCAGGTGGGGTGGGGTGTTCTTGGGGTCCTCTCATGGCTCTTCTAGTACCTGGACACAGCATCTGCATTCCGCAGCCAGGATGGGGTGTTCTTGGGGTCCTCACATGGCTCCTTGAGTACCTGGAGCGCCTCTCCAACCCCCAGCCAGTGTTGGGTGTTCCTGGGGTCCTCACATGGTTCTTCGAGGACCTGGACATCCTCTCCCTCCCAAAGCCGGGGTGGGGTGTTCTTGGGGTCCTCACATGGCTGTTCAAGACCTGGACCACCTCTCCTGTCCCCAGCCGGTGTGTTGTGTTCTTGGGGTCCTCAGATGGCTCCTCGAGGACCTAGCAGGCCTCTTCCTCCCCCAGCCGGGGTTGGATGTTCTTGGGGTCCTCAAATGGCTCGTCGAGGACCTGGACCGCCTCTCTCTCCCTCAGCCAGTGTGGGGTGTTCCTGGGGTCCTCACATGGCCTGTCGAAGAACTGGACATCCTCTCCTTCCCCCAGCCGCGGTGGGATGTTCTTGGGGTCCTCAAATGGCTCGTCGAAGACCTGGAGGGCCTCTCCCTCGCCCAGCCGGGGTGGGGTGTTCTTGGGGTTATCACATGGCTTGTGGAGGATGTGGACGGCATCTCCAACCCCCAGCTGGGGTGGAGTGTTCTTGGGGTCCTACATGGTTCGTCAAGGACCTGGCCCGCCTCTACTTTCCCAGGCCGGTGTGGGGTGTTCTTGGGGTCCTCACAAGGCTCTTCGAGGACCTGGATGGCATCTCCCTTCCCAGGCTAGTGTGGAGTGCTCTTGGGTTGTTCACATGGCTCGTCGAGGACCTGGACAGCATCTCCCTCCCCCAGCCAGGGTGTGGTGCTCTTAGGGTACTCAATTGACTCGTTGAGGACCTGGACGGCCTCATCCTCACCCAGCCTGGGTGGGGTATTCTTGGAGTCATCACATGACTCATTGAGGACCTGGAAGGCGTTCTCCCTCCCCCAGCCGGGGTGTGGTGTTCTTGGGGTCCTAACATGGCTGGTCGAGAACTTGGACGGCTTATCCCTCCCCCAGCCGGGGTGGAGAGTTCTTGGGGTGCTCACATGGCTGTCCAGGACCTGGATGGCCTCTTCCTCCCCAAGCCGGGTGGAGTGTACTTGGGGTCCTCACTAGGCTTGTGGAGGACCTGGATGGCCTCTCCCACCCGCAGCCAGGGTAGGGTGCTCTTGGGGTCCTCACATGGCTCATCGAGGACCTGGAGGGCATCTCCGTTGCTCAGCCGGGGTGGGGTGTTCTTGGGGTACTCACTAGGCTCGTCGAGGACTGGATGGCATCTCTCACCCACAGCCGGGGTGGGGTGCTCTTAGGGTTCTCACATGGCTCGTCGGGGACCTGGACGGCCTCTTCCTCCCCAAGACGGGTGGAGTGTACTTGGGATCCTCACTAGACTCTTCGAGGACCTGGATGACCTCTCCCACCCGCAGCCAGGGTTGGGTGCTCTTGGGGTCCTCACATGACTCGTCGGGGACCTGGACGGCCTCCATCACCTATCCGTTGTGGGGAGATCTTGGATTCCGCCCATGGCTTATCGAGGACCTGGACCGCCTCTCCATCCCCGAGCCGCGGTGGGATTTTCTAGGGTCCTAACATGGCTTGTGGAGGACCTGGATGGCATCTCCCTCAGCCAGCAGTGGTGTCTGTTCTAGGGGTCCTCACATGGCTCGTCAAAGACCTGGACGGCCTCTCCCTCGCCCAGCCGGGGTGGGGTTTTCTTGTGGTCCTCACATGGCTTGTCGAGGACCTGGCCCGCCTCTACTTTCCCCAGCCATTGTGGGGTGTTCTTGGGGTCTTCACATGGCTCTTCGAGGACCTGGACGGCATCTCCCTTCCCCAGCCAGGTTAGAGTGCTCTTGGGGTCCTCACATGTCTCGCTGAGGACCTGGATGGCATCTCCCTCTCCTAGCCGGGGTGTGGTGCTCTTGGGGTCCTCAAATGACTGTTGAGGACCTGGATGGCCTCATCCTCCCCCAGCCAGGGTGGGGTGTTCCTGGGGTCATCACATGGCTCGTTGAGGACCTGGAAGTCCTCTGCCTACTCCAGCCGTGGTGGTTTTTTCTTGGGGTCCTCACATGGCTCGTTGAGGAACTGGACGGCCTCTCCCTCCTCCAGCCGGGGTGGGGTGTTCTTGGTGTCCTCACAAGGCTCTTCGAGTACCTGGATGGCCTCTCCTTCCTCCAGCCAGGGTGGGGTTTTCGTGGCGTCCTCATATGGCTCTTCGAGGATCTGGAGGGCTCAAGTTCCCCTAGCAGGAGTGGGGTGTTCTTGGGGTCCTCACATGGTTCATCAATGACCTGGACAGCCTCTCCCACCCCCAGCCGGTGTTGAGTGTTCCTGGAGTCCTCACATGGTTTTTCAAGGACCCGGACGGCATCTCCCTCCCCAAGCAGGGGTGGGGTGCTCTTGGGGTCCTCACGTGACTCGTTGAGAACTTGGATGGCCCCTTCCTCCCCCAGACGGTTTGGGGAGTTCTTGGGGTGCTCACATGGTTCGTCGTGGACCTGAACGGTCTCTGCCTATCCCAGCCGGGGTGTGGTGTTCTTGGGTCCTCAAAAGGCTCCTCGAGGACCTGGATGGCATCTCCCTCCCCCAGCCACGTTGGGGTGATCTTGTGGTCCACAATCGCTCGCGGAGGACCTGGACGGCCTCTCCCTGCCTCAGCCGGGTTGGGTGCTCTTTGGGTCCTCACATGGCTTCTCAATGACCAGGACGGCCTCTTCCTCCCTCAGTCAGGGTGGGGTGTTCTTGGGGTCCTCACATGGCTCGTCGAGAACCTGGACGGCCTCTCCCTCGCCCAACTGGGGTGGGGAGTTCTTGGGGTCCTCGCATGGCTCGTCAAGGACCTGGACGGCCTCTCCCTCCCTAGCCAGCGTGGGGTGTTCTTGGGGTAATCACTAGGGTCATTGAGGACCTGGATGGCCTCTCCCACCCGCAGCCGGGGTGGGGTGCTCTTGGTGACCTCACATGGCTCCTCGAGGACCTGTAGGTCCACTCTATGCCCAGCCGGGGTGGGGTGTTCTTGGGCTCCTTAGATGGCTCATAGAGGACCTGGTCAGCCTCTTCCTCCCCTAACCGGATGGGGTGTTCTTGGGGTCCTCACAATGGCGTGTGGAGGACCGGGACCACCTCTCCCTACCCCAGACGGGGAAGGGTGTTCTTGGGGTCCTCACATGGTTCTTCGAGGACCTGGACGGCCTCTAGCTCCCCAGCCATTGTGGGATGTTCTTGGGTTCCTCAATGGCCTGTCAAGGACATGGACGGCCTCTCCCTACCCAAGCTGGTGTGGGGTGTTCTTGGGGTCCTCACATGGCTCTTCAGGAACTGGACAGCCACTCCCTTCCCCAGCCGGTGTGTGGTGTTCTTGGGGTCTTCACATGGCTAGTCGAGGACCTGGACCTCCTCTCCCTCCCCAAGCTGGTGTGGGGTGTTCCTGAGGTCCTCACAGGCTCGTTGAGTACCTCGACCGCCTCTCACTCCACCAGCCACGGCGGGATGATCTTGGGATCCTAACATGGCTCGTGGAAGGCCTGGATGGCATTTCCCTTCCCCAGCCCGTGTGGGGTGTTCTTGGTGTCCTCACATGGCTCCTCGAGGACCTGGAGAGCCACTCCGTCGCCCATCCGGGGTGGGGTGTTCTTGGGCCCCTTAGATGGCTCATCGAGGACATGGCCAGCCTCTTCTTCCCCCATCGGGTGGGGTGTTCTTGGGATCCTCACATGGCTCGTGGAGGACAGGGACGGCATCTCCCTCCCCCAGCCGGGTTGTGGCATTTCTGGGGTCCTCACATGGCTCATCGAGTACCTGGATGGCCTCTCCCTCCCCAAACCGGGAGGGGTGTTCTTGGGTCCTTACATGGCTCATTGAGGACCTGGACGGCCTCTCCCTCCCCCAGCCGTGGTGGAATGTTCTTGGGGTCCTCACATGGCTCATTGAGGACATGGACCGCCTCTCCCTCCCCCAGACGGTGAGAGGTGTTCTTGGGGTCCTCACATGGTTCTTGCAGGACCTGGATGTCCTCTCTATCCCCAGCCATTGTGGGTGTTCTTGGGGTCCTCACATGGCTCGTTGAGGGCCTGGAATGCCTCTCCCTTTCCCAGCCGCTGTGGGGTGGTCTTGGGGTCCTCACATGGTTCTTCAGGACCTGGACGGACTCTCCCTACTCCAGCCGGGGTGGGTGTTCTAGGGGTTCTCACATGGCTCGTCAAGGACCAGGACAGCCTCTCCCTACCACAGCCGGGGTGGGGTTTTCTCGGGGTACTCACATGGCTCCTCGAGGACCTGGACTGCCTCTCCCTTCCCCAGCCGGGGTGGTGTGTACTTGGGGTCCTCACTAGGCTCGTCGAGGACCTGGATGGCCTGTCCACCCGCAGCCGGGTGGGGTGCTCTTGGGGTCCTCATATGGATCTTCGAGGACCTGGAGAGCCACTCCTTCGCCAGCCAGGGCGGGGTGTTCTTGGGGTCCTTAGATGGCTCATCGTGGACCTGGCTAGCCTCTTCCTCCCCCAATCGGGTGGGGTGCTCTTGGGATCCTCACATGACTCATCAAGCACCTCTACGGCTTCTCCAAAGCCCAGCCGGGGTGGGGAGTTCTTGGGGTCCTCACATGGCTTATCGAGAACCTGGACGGCCTCTCCCTCCCCCGTCCGGGGTGGGGTGTTCTTGGGGTCCTCACATGGCTCCTCAAGGACCGGCCAGAATCTCCCTCCCCCATCCAGGGTGGGGTGTTCTTGGGGTCTTCACTGGCTCATGGAGGACCTGGACGGCATCTCCATCCCCCAGCCAGTGCGGGGTGTTCTTGGGGTCCTCACATGGTTCTTCTATGATCTGGACGGACTCTCCCTACCCCAGCTGGGGTGGGGTGTTCTTGGGATCCTCACATGGCTCTCGAGGACCTGGACCGCCTCTACCTTCCCCAGCCTGCATGGGTTGCTCTTGGGGTCCTCACAGGGCTCGTTGAGGACCTGTACGGCATCTCCCTTCCCCAGCTGGGGTGTGGTGCTCTGGGGTCCTCAAAAGACTGGTTGAGGACCTGGACGGCCTCATCCTCCCCCAGCCGGGGTGGGGTGTTCTCTTGGGGTCCTCACATGGCTCGTTGAGGACCTGGATGGTCTCTCCATCCCCCAGCCAGGGTGGGGTGTTCTTGGTGTCCTCACATGGCTCCTGGAGGACCTGGAAGGCCTCTCCCTCGTCCAGCCGGGGTGGGGTTTTCTTGGGGTCATCACAGCCTCGTCGAGGACCTGGACAGTCTCTCCCTAGCCTAGCCGCAGTGGGATGTTCTTTGGGTCCTCACACGGCTTGTGGAGGACCAGGAAGTCATCTCCCTCCCCAGCCGGGGTGTGGTGTTTTTGGGGTCCTCACATAGCTCATCTAGGAGCTGGACGGCCTCTCGCTCCCTAGGCCGGGGTGGAATGTTCAGGGTTCCTCACATGGCTCTTCGAGGACCTCGACCGCCTCTCCCTCCCTCACACTGTGTAGGTTGTTCTTGGGATCCTCACATGGCTTGTAGTGGACCTGGACGACCTCTCTCTCCCCTAGGCGGGGTGTGGTGTTTTGGGGGTCCTCACATGCCTCGTCGAGGACCTGGACCGCCTCTCCCTTCCCCAGCCAGTGTGGGGTGTTCTTGTGGTCTTACATGGTTCTTCCTAGACCTAGACGGCCTCTCCCTCCTCCAGCCGGGGTGGGGTGTTCTTGGGCTCCTCACATGGTTCTTCGAGGACCTAAACGGCCTCTCCCTACCCCAGCGGGTTTGCGGTGTTCTTGGGGTCCTCAGAAGGCTCGTCAAGGACCTGGAGAGCCTCTCCCTCCCACATCCGGGGTCGGGTGTTCTCGGGATGCTCACATGGCTCGTCGAGGACCTGGACCGCCTCTCCATCCCCCAGACGGTGTGTGGTGTTCTTCGGGTCCTCACATGGTTCCACGAGGACCTGGACGGCCTGTACCTCCCCAGCCGTTGTGGGGTATTCTTGGGGTAATCACATGGCTCGCCGAGGACCTGGACCGCTTCTCCCTTCCCCAGACTGTGTGGGGTGTTCTTGGGGTCCTCACATTGCTCCTTGAGGACCTGGATGGCCTCTCCCTCCTCCAGCCGGGGTGCGGTATTCTTGGGGTCCCACATGGTTCTTGGAGGACCTGAACTGCCTCTCCCTACCCCAGCCCGGGTGGGGTGTTCTTTGGGTCCTCTCATGGCTCGCCGTGGACTGGACAGCCTCTACCACCCCAGCCGCTTTGGGGTGTACTTGGGGTCCTCACATGGCTCGTCGAGGACGTGGACGGCCTCTCCCTCCACCAGTAGGGGTAGGGTGTTCTCGGGGTCTTCACATGGCTAGTAGAGGACCTCGACTGCCTCTCCCTACCCCAGACGGTGTGGGTTGTTTTTGGGGTCCTCACATGGCTCGTCGAGGCCCTGGATGGCCTCTCACTCCCCTAGCCGCGGTGGGGTGATTTTGGGGTCCTCATATGGCTCCTCGAGTACCTGGACGGCATCTCTATCCCCCAGCGGGGGTGGGGTGTTCTCTGGGATCTCAGATGGCTCATCAAGGATAGCCGGCCTCTTCCTACGCCAGCCAGGGTGGGATATTCTTGGTGTCCTTACATGGCTTGTCGAGGACCTGGACAGCCTCTCCCTCCCCCAGCTGGAGTGGGGTTTTCTTGGGGTCCTCGCAGGCTCGTCGAGGACCTGGACGGGA
Organism: Scalopus aquaticus; assembly: GCA_004024925.1. NCBI lineage: Eukaryota > Metazoa > Chordata > Mammalia > Eulipotyphla > Talpidae > Scalopus > Scalopus aquaticus. Next base: position 16,514 of record PVIJ01018794.1, read on the forward strand.
TTTCCCTCCCCCAGCAGGGGTGTGGTGTTCTTGGGGTCCTCATATGGCTCGTGGAGGACCTGGACGGCCTCTCCCTTGCCCAGCTGAGGTGGGGTGATTTTGGGGTCCTCACATGGCTTGTCGAGGACTTGGACGACATCTCCATCCCCAAGACAGGGTGGGGTGTTCTTGGGGTCCTCAGATGGCTCATCGAGGGCATGGCCGGCCTCTTTCTCCCCCAGCCATGGTGGGATGTTCTTGGGGTCCTTACATGGCTCGTCGAGGACCTGGACCATTTCTCCCACCCCCAGTCGGGGTGGGGTTTTGTTGGGGTACTCACATGGCTTGTTGAGGACCTGGACCGCCTCTCTCTCCTCCAGCCGGTATGGGGTGTTCCTGGGGTCCTCACATGGATCGTTGAGGACTTGTAAGGCCTCTCCCTCCTCCAGCCGTGTTGGGGTGTTCTTGGGGTCCTCACATGGTTCTTCGAGGACCTGGAAGGCCTCTCCCTTCACCAGCTGGGGTGAGGTGTTCTTGGGGTCCTAACATCGCTCGTTGAGGACCTGGACGGCCTTTCCCTACCCCAGCCGGGGTTGGGTGTTCTTGGGGTCCTCACATGGCTCGTTGAGGACCTGGACGGACTCTTTCTCCCCCAGCCAGGAGCGGGTGTTCTTGGAGTCCTCACATGGCTCGTTGAGAACCTGGAAGGCTTCTCCCTCCTCCAGCCGGTGTGGGGTTTTCTTGGGGTCCTCACAGGCTCAAAGAGGACCTGGACGGCCTCTCCCTCCCCAGCTGGAGTGTGGTTTTCTTAGGGTCCTCACAGGCTCGTCGAGAACTTGGAATGCCTCTCCATCCCCTAGCCAGGGTGGGATGTTCTTGGGGTCCTCACATGGCTCGTCGAGGACCTGGACGGGATCTCCCTCCCCCAGCCGGGATGGGGTGTTCTTGGGGTCCTCACATGGTTCTTCGAGGACCTGGATGGCCTCTCCCTCCCTCGGCCGGGGTGGGGTGTTCTTGGGGTCCTCACATGGCTGCTCGAGTACCTGGACCGCCTCTTCCTCCCTCAGTCGGATTGGGGTGTACTTGGGGTCCTGACATGGCTTGTTGAGGACCTGGACATCAACTCCCTCCACCAGCCGGGGTGGGGTGTTCTTGGAGTCTGTCACATGGCTCATCGAGGACCTGGCCGGCCTCTAACTCCCCTAGCCCGGTGGGGTGTTCTTGGTGTCTTCACATGGCTCTTCTAGGACCTGGACGGCTCTCCCTCCCCCAGCCGTGGTGGGGTTTTCTCGGGGTCCTCACATGGCTCGTCTAGGACCTGGACCACCTCTCCCTTCCCAACGCGGTGTGGGGTGTTCTTGGGGTCCTCACATGGTTCTTCGAGGACTTGGACGGCCTCTCCCTCCCCTGGCCAGGGTGGGGTGTTCTTGGGGTCCTCACATGGCTCGTTTAGGACCTGGAAGGCCTCTCCCTCCCCCAGCTGGGGTGGGGTGTTCTCGGGCTTCTCATATGGTTCGTATAGGACCTGGACGCCACTCCCTCCCCGAGACTGTGTGTGGGTCCTCACATGGTTCTTCATGGACCTGGACCCCCTCTCCCTCCCCCAGCTGGTGTGGGGTGTTCTTGGTGTCCTCACATGGTTCTTAGAGGACCTGGACGGCCTCTCCCTCCCCCGGCCGGGGTGGGGTGTTCTTGGGGTCCTCACATGGCTCTTCGAGAACCTGGATGGCCTCTCCCTCCTCCAGCCGGGTTGGGGTGTTCTTGGGGTCCTCACATGGCTCATCGAGGACCTGGACGGCCTCTCCCTCCCCCAGCAGCGGTGGGGTGTTCTTGGGGTCCTCACATGGTTCGTCGAGAACCTGGACGGCCTCTTCCTCACCCAGCCAGGAGGGGTGTTATTTGGGTCCTCACATGGCTCGTCGAGGACCTGTACGCCCTCTCCCTCCCCCAGCCACGGTGGGTTATTCTTGGGGTCCTCACATGGCTGGTCAAGGACATGGACGGCCTCTCCCTCCCCTAGCCGGGGTGGGGTGTTCTTGGTGTCCTCACATGTCTCATCGAGGACCTGGACGGTCTCTGCCACCCCAAGTTGTGGTGGGGTGGTCTTGGGGTCCAGGTACGACCACGACCTAGCCTCCCTCTTCCTCCACCATCTGGGGTGAGGCGGGTCTGGACCCCTGGATGTCACAGGAACCGCAGGTGTCGCAGAGATATCCTGACTGGCTTCTCCCTAGGAGAAGGGACACTCCTGAGTGGAATACAGCCGAGGCAGGAGCGCCGCCCTGGCCTGGCGTCCCTGCACCAGCATGGTCCTCGTTGGGCCATGAGCCTCCCCCCTGGGAGCCGCAGGACTCTGCACAGTAGGACACACCCCCTCTCCTGGCACCCCCTCTCCAACTACACACTGGTAACCGCATACACAGACCCACACACTGACCCAGGTGAACACAAAGACACAGCAGGACGGGCAGGGCTGCCAGAGACCTCAGCGTGCTGGTCTGTCCCACCCTGGGCGCCTCTTACCTCTGGGGCTCTCCAGGACGGGGCCTCCGACACCGGTTGATACCCTGCAGCAGTCGTTTTGGCAGCCTTTCCGGGTCTTGGCCCTACGGGCCCTGGGCAGGCAACAGAACATGTTGCCTGCTCCAGGGTCTCCAGGCAAGTGAGCCACCTCGGGTTTGTGTCAGAATCTGGCTGCCTGGAGACCAGGGTTCCGAGTTCCATGGGGCTCATGGCGGGGCGTGATCTCACTTCCTGTGTCCCCTACCCTGATCTTCCCCCTCTGAAAAGAGCCCCCTACACGCCTGAATGTCAACCTGCTCCCTCTGTCCAGGCCTGTCCATGCCAGTGCCACCCACACGGCACACAAGACCCAGGAACGCCAAGTGTGGGCTGGGCCAGCAAGGGGCTGAGCGAGCTGAGGCCTGAGGGACCTCTTGTCTCTGGCACTTGGGGCTTCTGGGAGCTGGGGCTCCAGCCCCTGGGAGCTCGGGAAGCTGGGGCTCGGGGACCTAAAGACTCCTGTATTTGGGGGCTGGCTAAGCTAGGACCAGGCGTAGCTGTGGGTTCAGACCTGGCCCTACCTTAATCTGAGGAGGAAAACCCGGCTACCCTGTGCCCCTCAGTCCATGCCCTCCATGTGCATCGGACATGGCCTAGCTCCCTCCCCAGGGCTGTCATGGGTGAGCTAATGGTGCCTTGTCGGGAGCCATCAGACAGGATGGCCCCTAGCGGTGAGTTACGGCCCTAATTGCCTGAGTTGCCCACATAAGGTTTGGGTCCGATAAGGATGGCCTTGGATCTTTGTTTACCCTCTCCATCTACATTCTTCCCAAACTGAGGTCAGCGGGACCATCCCATTATTTCCCGTGTTGTGCTCTCATTGGATCCCCGACCTTGGACCACCCTGCATTATCTAATGTTACCTCCCCGTGATTTTCACTCTATTTATGTTCTTCCCCTGGGAACAATAAACGAGACTTGATCAGACTTCTTGACTTGTCTCCACTCTCTCGCGTACCCCTGTCCCTTGCTCCCTGCTTCCTCCTCAGGTGCAGCGTTGATATGGACTCACGGGCCGAGTCAGTTCCTGACATTCTTGAATGGTGGGCTCTTCTCTCCTGGGGCTCATCCCCAGACACGAGTGGGGGCCTGCAGTCTGTCACCCCCTCATTCTTCTTTTCTGCTCTTCCTGTCTCCTTCCCACCCTCAGTTTTTCTGCCTCCTCCTTCATCCCTGAATCAGATCAACAAGAAATCCTCTTCATCTTTTAGACAGCCTGTGTGGTGTGCTATGTCCTGTGGCCGGGAGAGAAGCAGCCAGTTGGCTCACACACACTGAGATACTCGTTGAGATTAAGGTGCACATAATAGAGCGGTGTTGTCAGAAGGGAACAGAAGCCGAACAGTCACTCAGGCTCCAGGTATGGACCCTGGCCTCGTTCCTCCTCCCTCTTGCCCACCTCTCTCCTTCCCCCATGTCTCTCACATGTTCCCTGCAGCCACACTAGCTGCTAACGCCTCTGAAGGAACTCACTTCTGCCCATGAGCGCCTACAGTCGTGCTGTCTCTCCCTGACGCTCTGATCCCAACCTGTGAAGGGCGGGCCGCCCCCCTGTTCATCAGCGAGGCTGCCAGACACCCCTCCCTTGGACCCTTCGACCTCCCTTTCCACATGATTGTATTTTCAGAAGGGCACGAGCGCGTGTCGTTGACATGTCTTCACTTTCCTCTCTTTCATGTCCCTTTCACACTGACAGAATGGCAGGGCCTCATGATGTGATGTTGAGACACAGCTGAGCCTGCTGGGCAGCTGGCACAGGGACAGTGTTGGCTCTAAATGAGAAGCCTTTGGAGCTTCTTCCCTCTCTCCAGCTACACTGCACAGACTGAACCTGCTCACCGGAGTTCAAGGTGTTTCTGACTCAGGGTCAGCACATTGGGCCCTCTGTGACTCAAGGCCCAGCAAAGAACAGGGGACACCACAGGCACAGGAGACCGGCTGCCCCCTTGTGGCCAGAACTACCACTGCACCCAGGTCTGGAGATGACCAAGGAAATGTAGTCTCTCTCCTTGGCTTTCAAGGCCCTGGGTCTCTGGAGCTCCTGGGAAACTCAGCGACACAGCAGGCTGTCAGGGCATTTTAACAGGCCTCAGAAATACCCCGTCCCCCTTATTTTGTTTAACCTTTGCAGGTGTCCACTTTACTGAGGAGGAATTCACCTCAGCCAGGTCAATAGTTATCCCAAACATCAAAATGGCATCTCTGAGGGTCCAGGAAGGAAGGGAGTTTTCCCAGAAGACCATGGTCTTTCTCCAGTTCTCACCTTGGCCTTCTTTCAAGTCTAACCCACCCAGGTCACCTGACCCTTTTCATCTATATGCACAGCCCAGTGAGCTGAGGTCATTTCTACAGCATCTCAGAACACAGGGGGTCTTTGATGGTGAAGCCAGGCTGGTAGAATCCACCTGATCCTGTGGAGCCTTGGACACCACTACTGCAGCCCTGGGTTTACACAGAGGGACAGTGGTTTCTTCTCTCTTGTCACCACTGTCTAGGTGAGGGGGTGGGTAACCATAGTTTCAGGTGCCCTTGGAGGTAGATAAAGACACAAATGGGGTTCAGGATAGAATCGATGCCCTGGCAACATCATCTGTTCCTTGTGAGGTAAAATCTAAAAAACATTTTTCCTAATGAGTTGGGCCAGGAATGTCCCAGGTCAAGCAAAGCCTTGGATTCACAGTGCCAGATGCTTTCATAAAACCTCAAACAAAGTTACCACACTTTCACTCTGTCTCCAGAATTGAAAAATCGGGATAAAGCACCAAGATGTTGAAAACATGAATTGTGTGTGTATATATACACCCTTGCTGTGGGCTCGGCATATTACTATTTCATAAAATTGAATTATTTTATTATCATGCGCTTTAGACCTTTCCATGCTAATACTGCACCCTCATTTGGCACTCCCAATAATCCTGTCCTGGACAGGTTTCACCCCCTGTGTCTCTCTCTTAAGCACATGCCTTTCTATTCTTTGACACAAAGACCACCACTAGGTGTCTCCAATGGTAGCTCATTTGTCCCCACACAGAGCAATCTGTCCCCAAGTGTTGGGTTTCAGCCTTGTGCCTAAAGATATCTGATTAACATGACTGACAATGAAAGATGCACTTTCTATACACTAAGATGCCTTCCGACTGAATATTTGGTGTCTGCTTTTGTCGCGCAACCACCTAAACCAAGCAGGTTCGGCATCAGGCCAAGCAGACTTGCTGTTAGCTGTCATAATGTTCTTTTATGGTTTGTACTCCACACACCATCACACCCCACCATGCCAGGACTGCTTTATGATTACTTTACTACCCCACACTATGGTAAGCCATGCCCCCATGCTAAGCTACGCTAAGCCTCGCCCCCCCATGCTTTGCTGAGCTAAGCCATGCCCCCCCTACTACTCTATTTTAAGGCAGGCACCCCCAGGCACTGCCATAAGGCTCATGGCACTTAGACCTGCACAGACCCTTCCCCAAGGGGAGGGCGGGAAAGCCTCAGAGCGCTTCTGCCTATGCAGAGGGAGCCTTGTTTCGTTGGAGCCTTTTCAAAAATGTCAACAAGGTGTAGAGGACAATGAGATAAAGTTAAGTTTGTAAAAAAATATGAGTGAATAACTAGAAGGGAACATTTTAAAGAAAAATATATCAAATAAATAGACTTGTAGAGAGAATTTTGTATCATCTTTATTCATCAAAACCCCCAAGGGGAAACACCCAAAGGTCCATCAAAATAGAACAGACAGGGCCTCGCCGGTGGTGCAGCGGTTAAGCGCTGCGCTGTGGAGCTGTCGGCAGCAGCGAGGCGAGTTCGACGCCCGGCCGGGGAGAATCCCACATGGTGGGGCAGACCTCTCCTGCCTCGCCCGCTGCTCCCCTCAGCAGTGTACTTCTCATCTGCCTGTTCTGCTCCCCACTCTGTCTCTGGTGAACCCTCTCGCCGCCCCACGCCTCTGGCCTGTACCCCAGCGTGTATGTAAAAAAAAAAAAGAGAACAGACAAATCTTGGCAGATTCATATAATGGAACACTGCTTTGCAACAATAATAAAAGAACTGATTGGATACACACAACAGGAATGAATTTCAAAAGTATTTTGAGAAGCAAACTGTATCAGACATAAAAGATTATGTGCTGGTGATTCCATTCCTTGAAGTTCAAGAGGCTAAACAAACCCAATGTGACATAAATCAAACAAAGGTTACCCAGGGATGGTGCAGTTATGGAAGAGAACGGAGAACTTTCTGGGAAGGGAGGGAAAGAGATGGAAATGGAGGGTTGCTCACATTCTATATGCAGTATCTGAAATTGTGCACTTAGGACCTGTGCCTTTCACCAAATTTAATTTTTAAAAACAAAGTTTATTGTGAAGTAGAAAAGAAAACTGGCCAGACTTACTATACCTTAATGTGGAATGATCTCCAAATAAATTGCTAAGTGGGGGATGGAGAGTGGAAATAAGGACAGAGGTGTAATCTCCCTTATGTAAAGAAAGGAGCTGTTACATAAGCTTGGATATATGCAGTATTTCTGGAGGATATGTAAGAAACCATTCATTGGCTGCCTTTCTGGAGTGCAGAAAGGGGGGTGGGGCCCTCAAGGTTTGTACTGTTGGAATTTCTTTCACTGTGTACATCGATTTTAACATATAACCTAGTTAAAATGTCTTGTTTGGATAATAGGATGTTCTGAGGTTGAATTTTAATATATCTCAAGCCTCCATAGCTAAAGCAGGGAGATAAAAGCTGCTGTAAAACTGCTAGTGGAGGGCGTCTGTGTCTCTGAGGGTAGAAATGGGCATCTGGACTTGTAAATCAGGAAACATCTGGAAGATACGCCTGGGGCAGGGAGGTAAGAACCCAAGTCCTGGCCCAGGACACCAAGTGAAATCGACTAAATAGCTGATGTCAAGACTTCCAGCTTGAAATGATAAGAATCCTGTTTACACTACATTGAAGAATGTAAAAACCCATTCCACAGCGTGGAAAATTTATCCTGATGGAACTTTTTTTTTTAAAAGCTACCCTGTTTGTTTGGGAGACAGAGAGTACCTGGAAGGAGTTCTGAGTAGGAATAGGGCTGCCAGCTAGTCCAGTTTTTAACCAGAGAATCCAGCCTTTGGTCCTTATTTCCACAAACAAGAACAGGCCAGGAAGGGTCTTACCACAGAATGTCCATACTCATTTTGAAAAGCGGACTCCGCTAGCGAGCCGACTTCCTGCTTGCGATCAGAGCACGTCTCGCCAGCCGTTATTTTCACTTGTGTGTGAGAGATGATGGGAGAAGTCTTCCCTGGCCCCCAGAGATGCCCTGTTCCCTGGACCTGCCAGGTCTCTCCTGAGGGAAATTCTCGACTCGGAGGGAAAGGGAAGGAGACCTGTGGCCCACCCACCCGAGCTCCTAATTCTGAGACCAGAGGGCAGGGCCTGACCTTCGGAAGCCTTGTGAAGTCTTAAGTCCTGAGCAAGTTCAGCATGATCCTGGCCAGAATACGTGTTCAGCTAACCTTGGGCCCAAATCTCTGATTCAGATGCCAAGAAAGGAGAACTGAAAGGTTTGAGATTAGATGAAGATTTGGGTGGTGGAAAGGTCTGTGAGGGCTTTTGACAAATGGCTAAGGCCCAGACAGGACAGGCGTGGGCCATGTGATAGACACCAAGCTGTAAAAACATGAGTAGTTGTGGGGACTTCATCTAGTCCAAACAGATGGGGGGTCAGTGGGGGGAAAGGGACCCATGATTCTAGGCAAATGCTCTTAGATCCTGTAGTCTAACCCCTTCCTGATAGAAACCAAGTCTCAAAGAGTAGACTGATTAATGGAGCGTAGACCAAGCTCAGGCCATGACTCAGCCACTAGCATCCCAATCCAGTGGGTCTGGAGGAGACCAGGCCTTTGAGAAGTGGAGGCAGAGCTGAAGTCCTTGACCAAACCACCCTCCTACCTAGGAGCACACTTCTATTGAATTCCATGGAAAGGGAGCCACTCAAGTACCCTCGAGGGAGGTCAGCACTCTCAAAGGGCAGGAATATCAGACAATACTATCCCCATCTTTTCCTACCCATTAGAAGCTAGATTTTTGCAATGGGTGGAAACCTCTTGATTTCAAGAAACAGAGGCCAACTCCCCAAGTCCAAGAGACGAGTCCTAATTGGTCTCATGGTATTCCAGTTTCCCTTTGTTGGTGACTGGCAATGTGAGCAAAAATATAACCTAGTTCTGGCTAATAAGACACAAAGTGAAACCTGTAGGGGCTTCTGAGGTGGACTTGCTTTCCTAATAACAGGGAAACATGCAGTTGGCACCATTGCACCCCCACCTGTACCCCTTTCTTCCTGCTATCAATGCAGATGTGTATGTGGCATGAGGGTC
>PVIJ01018795.1:0-25411 GCA_004024925.1 Scalopus aquaticus
GGGGGTGGGAATCTGGGATTTCAAGTTTAAGGTCAGGGGTACTCCAGAGCCCAAAGATATTTCGCATACTTTAGAGCGAGGAACAAAGCACCAGAATGCTTTGCTCTCCCCAGCTCACCAAACAAAATGTACCCATCATGCTCCCTAGCACTAGGCAAGGGGAAGACAACCTAAATCCAAGATCCAAACTTAGGCAGACAATAAACCCAAAATGACAAAAGTCAAATACCTCATGTGTAAAGGATCTTAATTAAACAGTGTCAAAAATGCAAATGTGAACTCAGTGTCTAGATCTACTTATTATGAAATAAACTTGATTAAGAACAAATCCCTTTTAAGAAACAGAAAGAACTCAAGCACATCAAATGCTGTTCTCAATTAGTCCTTTCCCTCTGAACTTCACAAAGAACCAGCAGGTGGGAGATAATTAAAGTTTTAATAAAACTTGTTTTACATGACTCAGTTGGAACCTTTTTGTTCTGCAAAGCTTTTCCCTCTCCAGCCCAAAATGCACCCATAAAGATGGATTTTTTCCAAAAGATCATTTTTCTGGTTACATTGGGGTTTTATGACTTCAGGAAGATGAGGGTGGAGGAGGTAATTTATGAAAAGGAACATTTCTCTTTATCCATATTAACTTTCTATAAGGGAGTGAGTTTGGTTTTTGGATTCTCCTCCACGCCTGTCAGGGGAATAAGGTCCTTGCTCCCAGTTGACAAGATTTATGGAGCAGTGAACGGTCTGGGGTCTGAGGCAAGCTGCACCACCCCGCTGCAGAGCACAGGCCCTCTGTTTCCAGAAACCGCTGACTTTTACAAAGCTTGTGCTTTTCCCATATAAATTTGTCTTTAAAAGCAGTCATCTCGTAGCCTGCTACCCTCACTTGCAAACCTCAGCACCCACAGCAGCCCTTACAAGGAGTATAAAAATGCTACTTCTGGGGCCTCCCTGGTGGTGCAAGGGGCTAAGCTGCAGCACTATGAAGCTATCTGCAGCCACTGCAGCATGAGTTCGATCCCGGCCTGGGAGCTTCCCACATGGCGCAGCAGACCTCTCTTGGCTCGCCCACTGCTCCCCTCAGCAGTGTATTTCAGTCAATCGGCCTGTTCTGCTCCCCACTCTGCCTCTGGTAAATCCTCTCACCCTCCCACACCTCTAGCCTGCACACCAGCTCTTGTATGTATAAATAAATAAATCTTAGAAAAAACTGCTACTTCTTAGGGAGTTTTTAATTAATTAGGTCTTCAAAAGTATGTCCTGCTGCCCTCAACACAACATTAACTTCACAAAACCTAAGAGTCATCATGCATTGCGGATCATCAACTCATGAAGATGCTTTAAGTCGAGACAGAGGACGACTTTGCAGTAAAGGAAATTGAGGCAGTGAGAAAATCACTCCACTGCCTAAAAACGGGGGACCTGCTCCCAACACTTGGACTCTTAGTTCTAGATGGATCAGAAACTGCATTTAATTTGAGAGTAACCTAAGCTAACCTAACCCCACCATGCACAACCCAATAATTATAATTTTGGCATTTTAATTGGACTCAGACCTCAGGGTTTGAATTTAAGAGGGTGAGAGTTAAAGGAATGTGTGTAGGGATTATGACTGGAATGTCGCCTTCAAGTTGCAGTTTATTTTCTCCTCAGGACGTTCCAAATCCTCTTGGGTACCTCTTTTCTGCCACTGCATAGTCAGGCCTCCCCCTCCCACCATCCAAACACCACGTTTCTTACTAGCACAGATCCCTCACGACCCCCATCCCATCCCCAACACACACACACAACCACTTGGGCAAGTGTCTGGACAAGAGAGTTCACTCTCCCCACTACTGACATTTTGTTGCAGTGGGCAGGCGAGGGGGTGTCCTGTGCACTATAGAATGTTTGGCAGCATCTCTGGCCTCGACCCATAGATGCCAGCAACACCCTCCTAGTTGTGACAATCAAACACATCTCCAGAAGCACAGGCAACTTTTAGGGCAATGAAACTCTTCTGTATGATCTGGAAGGATGGATACTGGCATCTTGCATTTGTCAAAACTCACAGAAAGTACACACCAAGAGTGAACCCTAATGAAAACCCTAATTTTAGTTAATAATAAAGTATCAATATAGGCTCATCAATGTAAGAAATGTGCCACAGTGACGCAAACTATTAATAACAGAGGAAAAGGAGGAGAAGGGAGGGGATTACGTGGGAAACCTCTATATTTAAAACTAACGCCGCTCTGAAAAATAGAATTCGATAATTTAAGAAGTCTCCAGGCAGTGCCACATGTCCTATGGGAAAAAACTCTTTCAGTTAAGAACCACTGCATAGAGGACGGGCCGAGTCCCCAGCAGAGAAACACTCTCACTGCTATCTCCAGTTGATCAGTCCGGTTATATCGGGTCATGCTGCCAGATGTAAAGTGGAAAAGGTGGATTTTCTGAGTGTACGTGGATTGCTGAGACTCCTCCAGGGGAGAAAGCAAGAAAGCTAGGCCCCCAGTCCTCCTGTCCTGACCTCAGAGACAGCCCCTCAGTCACTATATTCATTTTGGCTTTCATTTTGTCAAGAATGATCTCTATCGGCCAATAGAGGCTAGGGATAAGGAATGGAAAGCAATAGATTTTCAGGAGCCCCAAAGAAGCACTGAACAGCACCCCCCTCAAAGTCTGGGGTTCTTCCTGATGGCCTTATTTGCAACTTTGTGGGCTCTGGCAGTTATGATGGAGAGGGCAGCCTATGTCTATCACTATCCCCTGCTTTATATGATCTGTGCTAACCTCCCTCCACAAGACTGGAAAGTGCTGATAACAAGCCTAAATTCATTCCACACACAGGAGTGCACACACATGGCTGACAGGTGGGCAAGCCTGGGTCCCGCTCCGCAGCGCTTCCCCTTGAGTCCTGGCTGTCCCTTTGCCTGTGGTCCGATTTCCTTTTCCTTTTCTTCCCTTCCTTTCACTGCTTCTGTTTATAATTCACCTTCTGTAAAGGAAAGAGGAAGAGTTTCCCTAAAGAAACAGAAAAACTCAAGATGATACATAGATCAGGGGAAACACTTCAGGGCATACCACCATGACAAAACTAGGCTTGGGAACAAACTAGAATAAAACACCACTCTAAAGCTGGTGCAATAATACTTTCCAGCTCCCCTAACCTCCAATCTTTCCCAACATCATTCATTTTTCTACATGGTCAATTTCTTCTAAGGTTGAACCTTTTGGTTAAATAGGCCTTAAGCATTATTCCTAATGCCTCCCAGGGTTGCTGCAAGGGTCAAGTAGGACTGTGTGTATCTAGAACTTAATCTGGTGGTGACTGGCACACAGTCCACACTTCTAGAAGGTTTCAGCTATTTATTTCTATTTTGACATCACTTTCAACTAAATTTAAATATTTATCAAACTACCCAATTCTCTCACTTCTCAGCTTATCAAGCCCAGCCCAGGAAAGTTTCTCTGGACATTTTTTTGACCTTCGTTTTTCTCAAAAGAGGTATTTCTGCTAATAGGACATTATCTTTTAGTTCAAAACTCCCTAAATTACCCTCTACAAACAGATATTTCAACCTCTCAGACTAGACAATAAAAAGGATGACACAGGTCTGGCCATGGAAACTGACCAATGCAAGTGGTCCCTCGGCGACTCACGCCATTTCTCAGTTGCCTCATATTACAGAGAATTTTCTCTCTCTCTCTCTCCAAACAGGTCCCTTCTTATGCCTTACTGTTTAAATTATGCTTCTCATAGAAAAATCCCTGCAGCAGATAAACACAGGATCTGTAATGGAAACTCCAGTACGCCCAACAATAGTGCCACTGTCACACACGTGTGAGTTTTCATGAAAGCAAGGGATTGGCAACCCAGGCCTGCCGTGCCCAGGAAAATTATTTCCTGTGGGAGAAAGAAAACAACCTTCAGCTCCTGGCAGGTCCCGGGCAAGCCCAAGCCAGGCTCACTGGAGAACGTGAATGTTCGGTCTTTGGGAAAAGGAGGCGGAGGTTGCGCTGTTCCCACCCTTACATGCCCAGGTTGGGAAAGGCAGTTGGGTAAGAACCAAAGCTGCAGCATCAGGCCTGCCTGTCTCCCAGCATAGTGGAAACAAAGCCACGGAGGCAGCCTGACACTACCTGCAGAACAATCAGTTAACAAGATGGATCACATGGTTGAGAGAAAAAAAGGAAACTTGATTTCTTTTTGAAAGCACCTTCCAGGGTCGGAGGCAGTTTTGCCCCATCAGTTAGAAGTGGAAAGGCAATCACTTCAATTTAATAAAGGAAGAAAAATGCTGGGCAGCCTCACTGGCATCCTGCATGTTCCGTTATTACTCTGAAGGAAATAGAGAAATGACAGACAGCACAAGCAATTAGCTTCATAATGCCCAGTCCCACGGTGACGAGCAGACTTCATTCTTCAATCCAGCATATTCTTTAGCAGCAAGGAACTCTTGGTTCAGGATCACTTGAGGGAGACTTGACATTGTGCACCTAGAAGTTCTCTCTGCAATGAGGACAATATTTAATTCTTAAATTACTAGCCACCCCACTGTTGTCCCTTTCTTCCTTCCGGGCTATTCATGTTCCTGCCTCAGTCCCTCCTCCAGACCTCCCCAGGCGATTATTCCTTAGCTTAGGGTTTCTCGACATCAGCACTAGGGGCCAGACAGCTTCTTGGGGTGGGGGGTTTTGTAGGATGTTTAGCGGCACTGCCCCCAGTTATGACAAATATCCCCAGTGGGACAAAAGTGCCCCCAGCTGGAACCACTGTCCTGGTCCTGTGCATTGTGCTCTTTGTGAAAGAATCCCCCTGCACTTTCTGTTGCCTAGAATATTTTTGGTTTCAATTTTTACTCCTAACTCCTACTTTGCAGACTTCATTGCCTCTGACAAACTGACACTCCCACCGCCAGCTCTCTCCCTCCAAAAAAGGCAAGCCTGGGATTCTTCCACTATGCACCCACCTGCCCTGTGGGTGACTTTTGTACTTCATTTAACAAGTCATCTACCCATTCATTAATTCAATGACTATTGAGGTGCTGGGTAGGAGAAATATAACCATGAATAAAACACTTGGGTTCCTATTCTCATGGGCTTATATTCTAGTGAGAGGACAGGTGAGACACAATAAGCCCCCCAAAAAATATGAGCCATGAAGAAAATAGAGCTGATCTCTTGCCCCAAGGAGACAGCTCATAGAGTACAAAGACTGCTTTATGCACTATTGTAACTACAGGAATTAGCACCAAGTCTTAAAAAGCAAAACATTCAGCACTTTCTTCCTTTCTCTCCAAACCCATGTCATGTTCTGCTCTCTGTCTCTCAGAGATTTAGGTTCTTTCCTGGCAGAACAGGGCTGCTCTCCTGGGGGGAGGGGAGGCAGTAAGCTTGAAGGGAGGAACTTACCCAATTTATAATTTTAAGAGAGAAAATCAGAGGACTTTGGTTAAATTAATAATTTTCCTCGAGCGACAGTTTTTAACACTAACATTTTACTAAGCCATAAAAGGAAACAGCATTTTATAGATGGAGAAACAGAGGCTCAGAAACAGGGACCTGCCAGGGACCGGCTTCGGTTGCAAAGCCAGTAAACAGACCTGATGTCAGGCTCCAAACCCCATGGTCCTGGCCACCGCTGCTCACTGCCTGCTGTGGATGCACAGGCACACTGCAGGTACAAATGTCAGCAGGAAATCTCTTTCCTCACAGGAGGCTATTGGCAAAGGACACCTAGCATTCAGGATCCTGGAGAGGGCAGGGGAAGGTGATGAGTTTATTTACAGGCAAAAGGGATCTACTACTTCAAGAGGAAGAAAAATGAATGACATTAATTTTTCAAATTCTTACCACTGGGATTGGGCCCACACTTCAGCACTTCATTAACAAGGCCAAAAAAATCACTTAAAAGCTAAGGCCTACAAAGAAGAGGGCCAACAGTGTCAGCCTTTTTTCTTTTCAAGGAAAGAAAGCTTTGTAATATTTAAAAGGTCGAGATTGTACCCCACAGAGTGATCCAATGGGTTGGGTGGGAAGCATCATCTGAGAACCAAGAAGGTTCTGAAACAACAAGCATGTACTTCAGGAAGACAGATCTGCAGTCTAGTTTGCACCCACTTAGCAACTCCGAATTTGGGGACTTGGAAGAAGGGGAGATCATATCTAAATTAAGGGAGATGACAGTACCAGCACACTAGGGGACACTTGCCCAGTGTTAGCTCCCTCTCTTCCTGTAGTTTCTGCCAGGGAAGACACTGGGCCTGGGAAACAGACCTACTTTCAACTTGCAGCACCCCCTGGACTCAATGTGAGTCAGGTTCTTCAATTGCCTTGACTTCAGCTTCCTAGCCAATATGAACTTCAGACAACAGTCACAGGATTAAAGGACACATCATCTGTTAGAACCAGCGCAATGCCTGGCAAATTGCAGGCACCCAGTAAAGGTTAGCTAAATCTGAGTCAGCCAGACTTCATCTTGTACAGGTTTCCCCAGCTAGCCAAGAGTAGGGCGTTACTATTCATTATGGTTTGGTACCAAAGGAATGTTCTACTTTCAGAGAGTGGGGAGAACGTACAAACACCCCTCTTAAAAGTTCCCTCTTTAATTTGCTGTTTAAATATGGCCTAATGCGGTTCCATCTGTCAGTCAGCTGGACAGCGACAGTCAGTGGTTCCAGCCCTTCATGGTCATCTCCCAAAAATACCCTTGGGGTGTTTGCCTGAGCCAATGAGTCAAGATAGAACCTAAAACCAAGAGAATGTATTACTATTACTACTATCCTCCTATCTCTCCCCAATCTCATCTATCATTCACTGCTCCCACATGTACAAAGAACAAATACCTATAATTCACCCCTCATATAAATCAACATTAGCACCATTATTCTCAGAAACTGTGAAAGTAATAAAATTTTTTTTTAACTTGCAGTATGAATGTCTGATATTCTCAGCCTGCAAGCAGAAGGCACCAGAATGTAGGATGAAGGGCCTAAGCACATATTGAGACAGGCAGAATGATTATGGAGAGAACAGTGAAAAAAGGCAATGGTACAAGAAAAGACGCTGCCTCCCTGGGCTGTCTAACCCTGCCTGTCTCCAAAAAGGTGAGCAGAGAAGGCTATTTAAAGTCAGCTGTCACTTGGTGGCAATACCACAGGCTTTCCAGGACTTGTTTTCTTTCTCTTAAGTCTGTTGACAAGGGAGAAGTGAGGGAGGGGGTGGAGAGAAGAGAGGCAGAGACAGAGACAGACACCACCACATGTTCCTGCTCGCCTATCAGCTGAGCACATTTGCTATTATCCAAAATAGTTCAACGTGCAGTAACAACAGTAACCAAAGCAGCTACCAGGTATTAGGCGCGGGTCTCTCCCAGTCCACTACAAGTTTTGTGTGCCTCAGTCCATTGGGTACCCACAACAACTCTCTTATCCCATCTTCCAGATGGGAACTATGGTTCAGAGGGGTGAAGGAAACTGCTGGAAGTCATACAATCCATTAGTGGCTTGACATCATTTGTGCCCAGGCCTTCTAGATCCACCACCGGGGGTTCAAGAGTCAGAAAGACTCCCCTCTGGAGTGACACTTCACAGGCCTGCCCCTCGCCCCAACAGCTTCCCAATAAAATGATGTGGGAAAAAGTCATGAGTTTTTGGACAAGGAGGAGTTAAGATCACTGTTGTAGACTTAGAACTCAGGTTTTCCAGTTTTGTGGGTTAAAGTCAGACTTGTAGCTTTCACTTAAATGTAGATTTTTTTGAAAGTGATTCATGGAGAATTCCTGCCAAGGATTTTAACAATTACGCTGAATTAGACCTAATTCCGCCTGTACATGCCTAACAATATCTGCTGACTTAACATTTATTCTGGGAGCCCCACAAACTTGGGGCAGGGCTGGCCGAGCAGCTCTGTGAGGGGAGTGGCAGTGGAGACACCTGCGCGCTGCCCGCAACTTCGACCTCCAATCGATTAACAACTGGCTGTGCTCCTGTAACATCTCATAGCCACCAGGGACAAAAGGAAGGGACACAAACAATCAGAAAAGCCTCATGAAAGAAAAACCTTTCCCAAATGGTCTCCTTTCTCCATGAACTGAGGGCTATAAAGGGTTGCTCTCTAATGTGCGATTTTCAGCCTTTTTCTCTGCTCTGACACAACACATTCCAATCACTAACTGGCACTTTCCCACGTGGCAGTGGTTCTTTATGGGGGGGGAACCCAGTCTTTATTCCACATCCTTGAAGAATCAGACTCTCTAAGGGTGGGGACCTGCACGGTCTGGCAAACCCCCATGGAGAATCTGTTTCCAATATTCTTCTCCTCCTTTCCCTCCTGGTCACATACAAGCACATATTTAAACACGCATGTGTGCTCACACACATTCACATGCACAGCACCATGGATCTAACACAGTCCCAAACAAGTATAGGGCCAATGAATCAAGCCTTTCCTGAAAGGCAGTATCATTACAGCCTTAATAATTGACAAACTTCTTAGTCTTCAAAATAAAAAGAGAAGTTTAGTTTAGGTCAACCTACACCCCTCCACACACTCCCTGCCCCTGAGAAAGTGAAGCCCTGTTACCTGCCAAAATGGAAGCAAAATGGAGAAACATTTTATCTGCATAAAACACAAAGCATGCTATTGTGAACCATGAGGGGGAAACCATTTTATTAAACAGCCCTTGTTATTTAATAGAAATTTAGTGTGAGCCACACATGTAATTTAAAATTTCCTAATAGTCACATCAAAAAAGTTAAATTTGGGGGCCTCCCTGGTGGCGCAGCGGTTAAGCGCTGCGCTGTGGAGCTGTCGGCAGCGGCAATGCGAGTTTGCTGCCCAGCCAGGGAGATTCCCACATGGTGCGGCAGACCTCTCCTGCCTCACCCGCTGCTCCCCTCAGCAGTGTATTTCTGATCTGCCTGTTCTGCTCCCCACTCTGGTGAACCCTCCTACCACCCCACAGCTCTGGCCTGTACCCCACCTTGTATGTATAAATAAATAAATCTTTAAAAAAAAAAAGTTAAATTTGGGCCTCCCTGGTGGTGCAATGGGTTAAGTTGCAGCACTATGAAGCTATCCGCAGCCACTGCAACACGAGTTTGATCCCGAGCCAGGGAGCTTCCCACATGGCACAGCAAACCTCTCCTGACGTACCCAGTGCTCCCCTCAGCAGTATACTTCAGTCGATCTGCCTGTTCTGTTCCCCACTCTGTCTCTGGTGAATCTTCTCACCACCCCACACCTCTGGCCAGCTTGTACGCATAAATAAAAAAATCTTAAATAAAAAGTAAAATTCATCTTAAAACATTTTCAATCAATATAGCCAAAATAGGGCCTCCCTGGTGGCACAACAGGTTAAGTCTCAGCCTATGAAGCTATCCTCAGCCTCTCTGGCCTGAATTCAATCCCCAGCCAAGGAGATTCCCACATGGTGCAGCAGACCGCTTCTGCCTCACCCACTGCTCCCCTCAGCAGTGTACTTTAGTTGATCCACCTGTTCTGCTCCCCGCTGTTTCTGGTGAGTCCTCTCACAACCCCACACACCAGTTCTTGTATGCATAAATATATCTCCTAAACAAATACATAGCCAAAATATCTTCATTTCAACATGCACCAACATAAACATGTGCTCGTAGGCTAGTTCACACTCTCTTTCTCACATCTGTCACTGAAATCTAGCTGTATCTTCAACATCCTCCATTGGGAGCAACTGCATTTCAGGTCCTCAGCAGCCATGTGAGGTTGGTGGCTGATAAATGGATGACCCAATGCTAGGAGCTAGTAATAGGACAACTAAGAAGGGCCCAGAGTTCTGGTTTACTCCTTTTTTTTTTTAAAGATTTATTTATTTTTGCATACAAGCTGGGGTGCAGGCCAGAGGTGTGGGTCAGTGAGATGATTCACCAGAGGCAGAGTGGGGAGCAGAATAGGCAGATCGACTGAAATACAATGCTGAGGGGAGCAGCAGGCGAGGCAGGAGAGGTCTGCTGTGCTGTGTGGAAATCTCCCCAGCCGGGAACTGAACTCACGATGCAGCTGCCGCTGCACCACCAGGGAGGCCCAGTTCTGCTTTACTTCTAAATTATGTATTTCAAGATGACTGGCCTTAAACAATGAATACATAATTCTTGCTTTTTAAATTTTTAAGAGGAAAAATATTTTAAGTTCATGCTTACCATTTACTACTAAATGGCTCTAGGCAAGAAATGTTAGCCTTCTTGAGCTTCAGCTTCAGCAAATGTAAATAGTGATGGAAAAAAAACGCAATACAACCTCCCTTACAGAGTTGTGGTAAACATCAAATGATATAAGGCATATGAAAGTATTTTGTACAGTGCTATGCAAATGCTAATTACTGTTTCACAGTCCCTGTAAGAGACGAGGCCATCCTTGCAAATCAATGGTGTTCTTCTCTTCAGTCTATAAACATTTTGCACACAGCTGTCCTTCCTTCCTGGGGGCATGCACACAGTAAGAAATGTACACTGATGATTCTTTAGCACTGTGACTACATCTGAAGTCATGAAACTACTTTACAAGAAAAAAGTCCCATCAAAATTTCTAGTGATACTTAAACTGTTTTTGTTAAATAGGTAATTGGTTAAAATGAAGACACACATCATCGGTCAGCAAATTCTGGAGGGAACTGGCTTTGCTTCCAAAAGAATTAGACAATTCAAACAACACATTCCTAATGAGTGCACAGAGACAGAGCACATCTACCCCTCTCCTCATCCACCCACTCACCCCAACTTGTTCCCTTTCCTCCAGTCTTCCACTCTTCTAAGAGTTTTCCCAAATCTGCGAATTTGGATGATTAGAAACAATATTTTCAGGTTGAGAAGAGTGCTGATGTCTAAATATATCTTGATAACTGAACAAAATACCAGCCAGACACCACTTCACACCCCAATCTGTTATGATAATAGACAATAATGCAAGCTTTGAGTAGTGATTAAGTAAGTGAGCAGGGATTACTATGAAGAGTGACTTATAAAAAGAGAAACACAGAAGGTTTTTGCCTTTTAGAATTCGTTGTAGCCGTAGAACAAATTCCTAGTCTCTAAATGTCCTCTGAGGCATTTGGCATTAATACCTGGTGGAGTTCATGCAGACCACCGATGATGGTGCCCTCACTTTACAACTGAGCTACCAGTCAGTCAGGGTTCCGAAGTCCAGATTATATTCAAGCCCAGCCTTTCCCAAAGTGTATTCTGTATCTCCAGGCATTTCATGAAGAAGAGGGAGGAACAGGCAAATAAATAAGTTTTGAGAAATCCTGGATCCACACAAAGCTCACCAGGTCTTTCTCCTGCTCAGGGACTTTAATGAGGGGAAAGAGAGAGATTTGATCAAGGAGTGAACCTTTATCCATATATCAAATCTGGACTATTCACACTGACATTAGCATATCTCCTGACAGCTCCATTTTCATAAATGGCCACAGAACATATTGGGTGGCAGGAACAAAATAGAGGTAGGTTCTCTAATAAAACCGGCTGAATATCTAGTTTGTTGTTCTCATACTTGTTAAACTGCCTGTCCAAGCTGACCCTCGATGGTTCTAGACTGATGTTCAGGAGTAGTTTTGCCCACATACTTACAATTTTTCCATTCTACCTCCCAGGCTACCACCAAGCCTCCCTCCTTAGAGATACCTGTGCCCCCAAATCAAAGCTATCCCTGCTTTGTAGTTAAGGGTACCAATATAAAAGGCATCAAGATTCTGAAACAAAATAAATAACTTTTATTACCCTGACTTTGTATTCCACAGAGTTGGTCAGAGTAGGAATGGATTACAAAGGAAAACAATTTCAGTTCTGACCCCTGATTTTTCTCTTCTAGAAGCCATTTGGCTGTTTCAGAAACTTATGTTCTATTTCTTTGGACTAAAGTCATTATGGAGAGAGGCTCAGGGATATCACAAAGAGTCTT
This sequence comes from Scalopus aquaticus, assembly GCA_004024925.1. Lineage (NCBI taxonomy): Eukaryota > Metazoa > Chordata > Mammalia > Eulipotyphla > Talpidae > Scalopus > Scalopus aquaticus. The sequence goes on from PVIJ01018795.1 coordinate 11,920, forward strand.
CTATCCACATGAGCAGCAAAATTGTCTATAGACCAAACACTCAAAGGTATAACTGCTATTAAATGAGGAAATTGATGAAAAATTTTTATGTTATAAAGAGATCTTCATGTTTTAAAAACAGAAAAACAAGATTAGCGCTTTTAAAACGCCCGCCCCAGTAATCAGTCCTATGAGTGAGAGAACAAGATCTCAGTATCTTCTTTTAAGTTAGAGTAATTCAATGACTTAAAAAGCCATTGGTTCTGTTTCTCAGTTTTAATCTCATAAAAGATAATGGCAAAATTTGAAATGACAAGTACTCATAAACCCAAACATTATACAACTGTCCTCCCTGAAATTCTATGCCTGTTTACTCTTTGACAAGGACCAGACTAGGGGAATTTGTATTTATTTTTCAGGGATACCAAATGGAGGGAGTTATTGGTGTACGTTCAGAATAAAGTCTCAATAGAACATTTTTACAGACCTGCATTGATTAGAAAAATAAAGCCATGAAAACCATGACGACCTTTGACTATTCACAAAAGACAGCATTTCTTTACTTCTGCTGGAGTTTCGCCAGGGATGATAAATGGAGGTTTCATAAACTAGTATTCCAAAGGAAACAAATCTTAAAGAACCACTGTGAGTGATGTTTATCAAGTAGACTAATGGGAAATAGCATGAAATAGATAACATCTTAAGAAATGTTAGTGAGATCTCCTTTAATATCTGCTTCTATCCCCTATAGACATTTATAAAAGAATCACTGTACCAAGTCCTAATATAAAGACCAATTTATTTGCCAGGAAAAAATTCCTCAAAGTCATTTCACCTATTCACTGTGAAGACTTAATGAAGATCTATAAAGGCAACAGATTTCCTACAAAAAGTTATACCCAGTTCTAGGCTGAAGCTACATGTCATACCTTCTAAACTAAACAGTCTATGGCATAGAGAGATGATAAAATGTTTTCCAAATGCTGTGGGACATTTTTAAAGCTCACAATGCTTTTTCTCTTTTTTTAAGAATGCATCATCAGTTCCAAGTTAGAGTTCAGTTGCAACAAATACACAGAACTGATGATTTTTTTTTAAAGCAACATACTTTCTATATGCAGCATTATTGTTTCGATGAATTAATGCCAACAAATGTGGTCAGTATTGTTTCCAGATTCCTCAAGCAATTGTACTTCTTGTATGGCCAGCCCAATCTGTCCCTGATTACTTAATTTTCAGTCATTTGCAAACTCAAAAGTGAAAATGTAGCAGAATCAGAGCCAATTTACTGACTTTCTCATGTAGGTCTTCTCAATACAAAATAGACTGCAGGAAAAATTCCCTTCCAAGATGAAGACGCCTTTGGGAGGACAGTTTCCAATTTTTAAGAGAATATGGACTTCAAGAAAGATTCCTTCTTGTTATAGCTTATCTTTTTTTCTTTTTCTTTTTAGCTTTTTAAAAAAGTATCCCTTGTTGATTAACTCCACTCTGTCTATTCTCTCAACAGATTCCAAGTTCCCACAATACATATGTATTCAATTTTATTGCTTTGCACTTGATATATTGCTTTGTAACTGTTCATGGCATTTTTTGTGAACATTATGTTTCTGTTTCCCAAATTCTACTCTAAGCTTCGTAATGATAAAAACTACACCCAGTCTCCACTTTGGTGGGGTTTTTTAATTTTCTTTACCATGACTCCATTAAACCTATAAATTAATTTTGATTAAATGACATCTTTATAATAGTTCATATTATTAGTAGGAGTCTCTTTTCCTTTAGTGTCTAACCAAAGTTTTGTAGTGCTCTGTAACTATAAAAATAAAACATATACAGTGAAAAAAAACTTCAAGTGAGTCTCTTTCTCTCTCCCCATATTCTAGTCTCACCCTTGGGTCTACCACAGTTCCTTATATTGTTTCCATAGGATTATATAAGGGCCTCCCTGGTGGCGCAGCGGTTGAGCCTTGCGCTGTGCAGCTGAGCTTTGCGCTGTGGAGCTGTGGGCAGCAGCAACGCGAGTTTGGCGCCCAGCTGGGGAGATTCCCACCTGCAGACCTCTCCTGCCTCGCCCGCTGCTCCCCTCAGCAGTGTGTTTCTGTCAATCTGCCTGTTCTGCTCCCCACTCTGTCTCTGGTGATCCCTCTCGCCACCCCACACCTCTGGCCTGTACCCCAGTTTGTATGCATAAATAAATAAATCTTTAAAAATAAAAAGATTATATAAGCATAAATATCATTTCCCGCTACCTCTGCTTTTATAGAGCTGGGTCAGTTATTAATGTATTGCCTCTCAACTGGCAAAGGAAAAATATTTAAAGGGGACAGATTCAGCTTCACAGATAAGGCAATGGAGACGAATTTTGAACTGAGGGACAATAAATTGATGTTGGGCACAGAAGCTAAATATAAGCAGAAGCCACAAATCTTTTCAGTGGCTGAACAGCACTCCGAGGTGTAGACATACCATCATTTACTTAAGTGTTTTATGCATAAGCACACTGTTTCACATTTTAATGGTAAATATTACTACAATGAATATCTTTGTATAGAGATCTTTGCTTATATTTGTAATTCTGTTGGATAAATTCCTAGAAATTGAATCATTAGGGCAAAGATTATATGTATTTTGAGTGATTTTGCCAAAGAAACTCATCAGATTATACTCCCTCTTAGTATGTGTGAGCTCCTCCTTCCCTACACCCTTTCCAACATTGTGTATTATCAATGTTCCTTTTGTCATTCTATTAGTAACATTGTATTTTGTCATTTACACTTCTTTCATCATAAGTGGAACGAGGGATCCTCCCATATTTATAAAAATGTTTAATTTTCTCTTTAAATTCTTTCCTTGAACAGATTTTAAGAACTCTATACATTAAGCATGGGGGTGGAGGGGGGTTGCTGAATGGACCTTTTTCCTATCATATGTGTTGGAAATATCTTTCTCAGTCTATGGTTTTGTCATTTGATCTGGCTTCTGGTATTCTGAACCACGTGGAAATTTTATATTAGAGGCACCTCTTTTATAGTCACCAACAAAATCTAGCTTAGCTTTCTGAACACAAATACATATTAACTTCAACAGATGAAGTCACACAGAAAAATTAACAACAGTCACTAAAAATCCTTCCCCTGAATTTGTGAGAATCTGGAAAAGCAAATAGCTGCTCACCAAATAATTGCTTGCACCCATGACGTAACTCATGAAAGGGCATCCAGATTCCTGGAATGGCACATTTTCTCCTTTTGTCTGAAAGCCATGGGCTTGACAGTTTCCCAGAGTCCAGCAACCCTTTTAGTCTTGGCTGTTTCAAAACAGAAGTGATTACAGATGAAGATTTTGGCCCATGCCCTGCTTCCGCAGACTCTTCAACACAGCGTCAGGTCAATAGGCAAAGAAAGGAGATCTGGTCAGCTTCCCAGAGAGACTATGGCCCAACACAAGACCAAAGGAAAAAAATCATAACGAGGCAGGTTCTCTAACTACCCACTATGTCCCCAGGCAAAGGAGAGATGACAGATGTTCTCAGATAACTATTTCTCTCCTGATACTTTCTTGTTATTATCCTTTCCAGTGAAAGAACAGAGAAAAGTGAAATAGAAGAAAACATTAAAAAAAAATCTCTCTTTTTACCTCCAGTGGCAGTTATGTTATGGCAAGGACATTAGCTAATTAGAATGATGTGTCCTCCCCCAAATTCAGGGAAGATATTTGACTGTAACCTATTTGTTCCCGGTATTTGAACACGATGGCATCAAATTAATGTCTATGCAAGTGGGAGAGATAAAAAATAATAATCAGTGTGCCACCATAATGAAATGCAAAGATTCTTTGTAGGGAGCATTCATCTGTTTATTTACTAAACATTTCTCAAGTACCTGCCATGTGTCTGGATCTGTAGATTCAGAGCCCTTGCCTTATAGAAGTATTTAGTCTGATGAGAAACTGAAACACGTAAGACAAAGATTGCAGTGACCTGTTTTAAGCATTTACACAGAAGAATGTCCCGAGTGCTAAGGAAAAACATGGCAGGCATACCTAATCAGATTTGGAAGTCAGGGGGAAAACACCATGGGAGGGAGAGTAGGGACTATTCCAAAGAGAAGTCTGGAAATAAAAAGGAGAGCAATGGGATTTAATTAAGGATTCATTAATTGGGAAGGAAAAATTTTAAAGAGAAGGATGGGAGACAGCAGAGGAAGGCTGGGAAGCAAATACAGAGGTTTGTAATTAATAGAGCAAGCAAGATTCTCAGAGGAGACAGGAATATTATATATAATTATATATAATATATATTTATGTTTATATTAAATCTAGATTATATTTATATAATAAATTATATAATTTATATAATATTATATATAAATATTATATATATATAATATATATATATAATTCACCCAATATTTATGAAATGCTACCTTGTACCAGCACTGGACTGGATGGAGACAAGGATGAATAACAAAGATTTGCTTCTAACCCCAGAGGAGTTCAGGGTTCAGAGAGAGAGCATTAGGCTGTGGGAAGTACAAGGTGCTTTTAGGTACACAGGAGGTGCACCTGAGCCCTCTATGGGGAATCAAGATTTCCCGGAGCAACTAATAATAATATATTCATGGAATCAAGAGAACAAATTGAAGAAAGTAAACAGGATGAGTAAAAATATTACAGGAGGGAAGGGGAGGCAGAAAAGAACCTGTATAGGAAAGATAGGATTTTATATAGTTAAGAATAAGTGAGATTATGATTAGGACCTTCAGAGCATAGAGAAGCAAAATTTGGGGTGACCTCAAGGGATTGTTTTTCAGAAAGGAATAAAAGAGAGAATGAATCAGTGCCCAGTATAATGCTCACCAGCTTTGGTGCTTGAAGAAAGAATACAAGGATACATGGGGCTGCAGACTTGGCACTGGCAGTGGACCCAACAAAGCAAGGAGACGGGTTCTCAGAAGTGTGAGACTGAACGGGGCACACACATACAGGGGCAGAGCTGGAATTGCCCCGGTTCCCGCCCAGGTCTTTCGCCCTCCCCCATAGAGTTTGGATCACCAAGCAATCACTTCTGTGTTTTTATTTCTCTGCTCAGTCTTAAATCACATTTTGAAAAGGCACTTCTTGAAAGGCAAAGATTGGGAGAAAAATACTGAAGCTCTTAAGGGCTCCTGTCTAGCTGCCAAAGCATTGTTTTAGTCAAATGTCAAATGAAAAGGGAGAAACAGAATGATGATTTTATTTGAATTGCTTCCAAGGAAAAGGAACCTCCAGCAAAACGCTGGGCCCACTTTGCTGGAAATCTTGGCAAGCTGACAACAGAAATGGAAGCAGAAAACTACATCTTCCAGAAAGGACAGTATCAAATGGGGAAACTGTGAGTGATGTGCTTTCAGTTCTTGGGGCTCAGGACCCATTTTATTCTCTTCCACTTCTTCCTGTTGAAAATTAAATTATTTTGAAGATAATTATCCCTTTAGGGGGATTTCAGAAATAATTAAAGTTTAAATCCCTTGTTTTAAGTAAAATTAATATATCATATTCCAAATTTACTGAACTAAAACGGTAGGGCATAAAAATAAATACATTTCAAAACCTTAAAATTAAGGAGATTTCAGGATACGGTTAAATGAGTACGTCTACCTCCTGGTAGGTGTGAAATTACAATCCAGATAGATTAGCTCTTGTAAATATCCAAGATATCAACGTTCTGAATGTCAGGGATTCTAGGAATCCCTGTAACCCAGAGGTGATGTTATGGGCAAAGAAAGAAAGAGAAAGAAGGAAAGATCGGAGCAGTGATCGAAGAGTTGTGAAACTACTGTAAAGTACCAAGGGCTTTAACTTGACAGTCATAGTTACCCAGCCCAGTGGCCCTCTAGGTTATTTGCCCTCTTAATCTCTTCCTTAGGAATTCTTTTTCTCTCTCACCTCACTATTACTCCTTTACCTACTCCCCCTCAACATTATTGAGGTGCAGCTGACAAAAAGTGTATACACTAAAGATATTCAATGAGATTTGGTAAACATATTCACATGAAATGATGACCACCCCCAAGCTAATGAACACATCCATCCCTTCACACAGTCACAAACATTTTGTGCGTAAGACACTTGAGATGTACTCTCACAGCAAATTTCAGCATGAAGTATAGGCACCATGCTGTACACTAGCTCCCTTCCTGACAAAGTTTCCCATCAAGCTGAAGAAAGCTATTTCCAGTAGGTCTTTATTTACATTCATTAAGCACACTTATTAGACACTCACTATCTCTCCTGTTCTGTTACATACACTGTAGTTACAAGTCAAATAGACTTTGCCTCCGACGAGATTGCTTGTTCTTTTTCTTTTTTAAAAAGATTTATTTATTTATGCATATAAGAGCTGGGGTGCAGGCCAGAGGCGTGGTGAGAGGATTCACCAGAAAGAGTGGAGAGCAGAACAGGCAGATCGACTGAAGTACACTGCTGAGGGGAGCATCGGGTGAGACAGGAGAGGTCTGCTGAGCCATGTGGGAAGTTTCCTGGCCTGGGATTGAACTCTTGCTGCAGTGGCTAGGGACAGCTTCATAACACTGCCGTTAACCCGTTGCACCACCAGGGAGGCCCGAGATTGCTTGTTCTTATGTCAACAAAGGGATGAAGCGGTCTATGTCTCTAACCCCTTGAATCATGCCACAGGTGTCTCCTTGTCTTTTGTGGCAACTGTCCTAGATCCTCCTTTCTCCTTTTCAACCTGTTCCCACTCTCTGGTCAAGCTGCTGTATCTTTCCTGACCCTTATCTTCTTGTCCTGTTTATTTTACACCCATTCCTTGAATGCAGTGCTGGTACCAAAGGTACCCTGCCTTGGTGTTCAAGCTCTCCTGCAGGAATCTGGTTCATAATCACTTCACCATCTCAGCCTAATTCAATCTACCCCAAAGGACTTTCCTACCCTATTCAGCATCTTCCAGGAAAACCTCCAGCTTCCAGCTCCTTAAGAAGTGTATACAAAGTACATCCTAGGAGCAGCAGGAAGGAGCAAATGATACTCTCCAACACAGCTCTGCAAAGGAGGTAACAGCTGAGTCTGGGAGGATGAGTGAAGTGCGGGAGAGTGGAAAGAGCATTCCGAAGGGGACAGCACATTAGTGAAGGAAAATAATGTGTTCCGTAGTCAGTTTTGTGAACAAGAACCCCTAATAGGTAATTTATGAGCTTCTAATTTATGGAAGTCACATGGCCCAGTACAGGGAAACTGGAATATAACAGAAATGGATTAAGAATTTGTGGAATAAACAAAATACCAGTTTCATTTTAAAAGCTGTTTGTCCAGGGCCTCCCTGGTGGCACAGGGGTTAAAGTCTCAGCGCTATCAAGCTATTGGCAGCCACTGCAGCATGAGTTTGATCCCGGCCAGGGAGATTCCCACATGGCGCAGAGATCTCTCCTGCTTCGCCTGCTGCTCCCCTCAGCAGTGTGTTGCAGTCGATCCGCCTGTTCTGCTCCCCACTCTGTCTCTGGTGAATCTTCTTACCCTCTACAGCTCTGGTCTTCTACATCCCAATTCTTCCACGCATAAATAAATCAAATAAATCTAAAAAAAAAAAAAGTTGTCCAAATTGGAAAGTAACTGATAACATTATTCTACCAGAAGTAGGAAAAACAAAACACCCACCTCTCCCAAGACAAGAGCTTTTTTCTTCTGTAATCAAAGAATGAGACTGCACTGGGTCTGATCCTTTGTGCCAGAAACAAGGAACCTGGACCGTTCATTAAGGTTATTTTCCTTTGTAACATTCAGTTGGGAGGGAAAAGGAAACTAGAGGAGCCCAGGATACATCACTGAGTCTCATCATAGCATTTTATTTCCTTTGTGAACTGGACTCAGGAGCTAATAATTCCCATCTTCATTTGGCTACTGAATCAGCAATTCACTCCCCTTCTAACTATCTTCTATTTTAGTTTCTTGACTTAAAAACAGTTTGTTTGAACCCTTGGTGAATTAAGGACTCAGATAACAAAATAATCATCTAGGATAATTCTTCCAATTAAACTACCTTTGTTGCTGGGCTCTAGCAATGGAGTGTATTTCCTTAATTCTAAGAATCTAAGATGCTATTAAATATCAATGAGTGCTGTTGTAACAACAACGAAAACATTCTATAATCCCAGCATTTTAATCTCAGATTGTAAATTAAAGCCATCAGTTTCATGAAGACAAGTCAAATTCCTTCCCATATATCTAATCTATTACCTAAATCCTAAGCTTATACAGAATCTGTCCTTCAGGCCACACTCAATGAACCCTGCATTCATCTCTTTAAGTCTTCAGAGGAAGGGAGAACAGCATCAATCAACAAGTAGTGAGTAAGCAGCAATTGGGAAAAAATAACGTTGGAAAAGAATCCAGAAGCTCCTCTCTTGGTAGAAACACCTGGACATACCCTTCATTCACTCTTGGCAGGCCGCATCAGTATACAAGTTTTTATATCTGGCTATCCCGCCCTCTGCTCAGCTACAGACAGACATTCACTAACCTCCAGGGCATGGGTGAAAATGAACCTTCAATCTCTCTGTCTCAACTCCACTTGGCTTCCCAGGTATCTTCATCACCCTTCCAGGCTGCCCCCCAGCTCCATGTCTGCCATGCTGAGGACCTTTACCAACAACTCACTTTAGCATGGCAACATACTGAATCTTTAACAACCCCAAATCCAAAGTTTTATACTCAGACATCCTATGTTCATCCCTTTCATCTAGAAAGTTACCTCTCTGGCCTTGAAGAATCTAATAACTAATCATTCAAATTCATCCTACTGAGACCACATACCCATATCTTCTCAACTGGGTACACCTAAAGATACCTAGCCCCGGGGCTCCCTGGTGGTGCAGCGGTTAAGCGCTGGCTGCGCTGTGGAGTTGTCGGCAGCGGTTGACCCCGGCCAGAGGGATTCCCCCATGGCGCAGAGATCTCTCCTGCCTCGCCCGCTGCTCCCCTCAGCAGTGTATTTCCGTCCATCTGCCTGTTCTGCTCCCCACTCTGTCTCTGGTGAACCCTCTCGCCGCCCCACACCTCTGGCCTATACCCCAGCATTGTATGCATAAATAAATATTTTTTTTTAAAAAAAGATACCTAGCCCCAGTGAAATCTGACTTCACAGCCCAGCAGTGCCTACTCAAATCCCGCAGCTCTGGTGCATGCCTCATCTGCCAGGTTTGGTGCAGCCTCTTATCCCAGGCCAGCAGGCCCAGCTCCAGCCCCGACATCCAGGCCCCTCTCTCGTTCCCTCCAGATCTGCAGTGCTCTCCCAGACTCTCCACCCTTATCCAGATTCACTCACTGTCGAGCCTATACCCCAGGGCCAGAGTCACCAATGATACTCTGATAGCATCTAATACATTCTAACTAGCCCTTGATTTATACTGACTCGCCAATCCATTCTCCGTGCCTTGCTTCCCAAGGCAGCCGGAAGATTCCACCACCCAGAAACCCTTTCAGTGATTCTCCTTTGGCTCCCTTCCTGGTGCCCACAGCACTTGTTTCTACCCCGTAGCCATGTTCTTTCAAGAATCTTGTCTCATCTTCACCATGTAAACACCTGGGGAAGTATCCAGGAAGGACTATTCCAGTTTCTGTTCCCTCGTTTTCCCCCTCACCTGCTTCCCTCCAGTTTCAGAAGTTGGCATCCCACTTCTCACGACTAGCTCTTCCACTGGCACTCTTGCTCTGTTATCCCAAACATAAAGTGCTATGTGACATGTGAAAGTTACTTGACTTCTTTGTGACTCAGTTTTCTCATGTGTAAAATACGAAGCATCTATCTCACAGACTTGAACTGAAGACAGAGTGAGACAACATACAGGAACAGAGGAGCAACGCATGAACACAAGAGTATTTTCCTTCCTTCTCCTCCTCAACTTACAGCCACAGTCAGGTTTTTACTATCAAAAAAAAAAAAAAAAAAGGGCCTCCCTGGTGGCGCAGCGGTTGAGCACTGTGCTGTGGAGCTGTCTGCAGCGGCGATGTGAGTTCGACGCCCGCCCAGGGAGAATCCCACATGGTGCGGCAGACCTCTCCTGCCTCACCCGCTGCTCCCCTCAGCAGTGTATTTCTGATCTGCCTGTTCTGCTCCCCACTCTGTCTCTGGTGAACCCTCTCGCCGCCCCACGCCTCTGGCCTGTACCCCAGCTTTTATGTATAAATAAATAAATCTTTTTTAAAAAAAAAGAAGAAAAAAAGGCCGTTTATCCTCAAGGAGCCACTTATCTTGCTTGGCACCAGGTTTCTAGACTCACCACTGCCTCTTCCTTACCTCTTCTGATTCCTTGGCTCCCTGCTGGCCTCACTTCAGAATCTGCTCTCTGCTCTCAGCAAGGTCACCAATGACTTCTTAATGACAAATCGACTGCCTAGTTTTCAGTTCACTCTGCCATCCAAAATCACTGCCTGCCATCTCTTCCTGGAAACTCTTGACTTGATTCTCCTGGCTCTTTTGCTTCAGTGGTTCCTACATCAGCCCCTCTGTTGCTCCCTAAATGCCAGAGATGCTGGTTCCTCCCCCAAAGATGAACTCACCTTGGACAATGGACAAGTTGTGCCCAATAGCTAAAGATTTCCCATTAATTTGTCCCTCGGTCTCTCTTTTGAGCTCTACTTGCTGTCCTCACCTAGTTATCAATACGTGCAAATTAAGGTGCCTGCTTTCCGCAAATATATTTCTTTCTTTGTATTTATTGTATAGATGACATCATTATCAACCTAGCTATCTGCTTTAAACCTTTGGCAGTGTGTCGGGTGAAGGGCATAATTCTAGTATCCAATTAGGTGGGTACCTGTGACCAAACAGCAGAGAAATGTGTTAACTCTATAGATGTGGATTCCAAGTGTAAGAATTATCAGTCAGAAATGGGAACGGGCCACAAACAAAATCTATGGGGTACAATCCAAAAGCAAGAGCTTAACAAAGGACCTACAAAATAGCTCCAATTACTGGTTGGGACTGAGAGCAAGAGAGATGTGAGAAAAGGCAGGGACAGAGCCCACTCTTAATACTTACAAGGTGCCGAGTGTGACCCTACTTCTAGTTCCACTATGAGAGCCACTCAGCTCCCCAGTGCCTCTAGATTCTCCAGTTCTACCTTCCTTGCTGCCACTATCTCAGCAATTTGGACTTGTCTGTTCTTCACCTTAGGAACCATAACCACTTACAAACAGTTCCCAGCCTTGAGTCTATCATTGCCTATCTCTCTCAACCATAACTGTAGCCGCAGGACTTTCTCTGCTTTAAACTTTCAAATGGCTGCCGACTGCTATTAGCTGGGAATGAGAACAAGCTTTTTCAGACTCACAAGCTAGCCCCAACCAGCCTTTCCAGCTTCCATCTGGCATCACTGCTGCCACAACAAATTGTTTGTATGTACTCTGCTGCCCTGGAATGTGCTATGCTCTGACCCCTCCACCCCTCCTCAGGTGATCTCTTCCTTCTGGACCACCACCTCCTACATCAATCACTTCTCTTTAACGCACTTGCAAAAGTCTCAGCAGCTGCAAAGCAGCCTTTCTCTCGCCGCTAGTCTTTTTTATTTGTGTATGCTCCATCTTCCCCACACAAAATGGATGCCACAAGGGCAGGGCCCTAGTCTTATTCTCCCAGATTATATTCTCAGGGGGTGCCATTACAGTGTCGAGCACAGAAGATGAGTGAAACTAGCCATTTAGAGAGCACTAACCCTTTTACATGCACCATCTCACTTAATCTCTGAAAGAACTAGGGTGGCACTAATTATGCCCACTTTCGGGTGAGTGGGCTCAATAATATTTCTGAATGACAGTTGACTATATGGTGAATGGTTATGCAGCATTAAAATGACCCTCAAACAAGGCAAGCGGCTCCTGGCCATTCCCACAAACAACAGAAAACGTTGAAATACCTTGGGCAACTCCTTCCAAGAGATTCTTAGGTTCCTGTGTGGAGTGTGCTTCGTACACCCACCTACCCTTTGCTGCCCCCTCTCAAAAATCAGGTTTCTTTATCACTGGAGGCCTGACTTGTGACTACTGTGCTAGCTATTCCTTCATAGACTGGCTAAGGTCAAGAATTCTGCTCACAAAATCACTCAGAATTCCAACTAAAAGTGTATTTGGATGAAAAGGATGCTCTTGGAGGAAAATACAAAAGACCAAAATTAATTTAAGTAAAAAGATAATGATAATCTCAGAATATCTATGCATTCTTGTCATCTGCTGAAAAGGCACTGGGGGGCCTTCCTGGTGGCGCAGCGGTTGAGCGCTGCGCTGTGGAGCTGTCCTCAGTGTCAATGCGCGTTCAACGCCCAGCCGGGGAGAATCCCACATGGTGCGGCAGACCTCTCCTGCCTCGCCCGCTGCTCCCCTCAGCAGTGTATTTCTGATCTGCCTGTTCTGCTCCCCACTCTGTCTCTGGTGAACCCTCTTGCCGCCCCACGCCTCTGGCCTGTACCCCAGCTTGTATGTATAAATAAATAAATCTTAAAAAAAAAAAAAGATCCCAGTTCTTTCGTTAAAAAAAAAAAAAAGAAAGAAAAGGCAGTGGGCTCAGATAGGCTCATAGGCAATTTCTTTCAAACCTCTAAGAAACATAATCATCATTCTGTATAAACCATTCCAGAGCTCAGAAAAGGATTATGGGTAATCTCCATTTTTACTTTTTATTTAATGTTTTGTATCATTTCTAAAACCCACTATGTATTATTTTAATAATTAGAATCACTAAATCTATTTGTTTTTGTTTTTTTATTGTTATTTATGTCTTTTACATTTTGTATTCCCCTTGGGCAGCCCACCACCAATTCACCCGTGATCCATCTCCATGGTCCCCTGTATTCTCCTCTCTTCCATTTTGTGCCCTTATCCTCCCCTCCCCTCCCCACCCCCCCAATGCTGAGTGTCTCTCTCCCACCCTGCCTCCCAATAGTCCTGTTATAAGTGAAACCATTCGATATTTTTCTTTTTCTTTCTGGCTTATTTCACTGAGTATGATTCCCTCTAATTCCATCCATGTCGCTGCGAATTGCATGTGTTTATCTTCTTTGAATGCTGAATAGTATTCCATTGTGTATATGTACATCTTCTTAACCAGTCATCTATTTTTGGACATCTGGGTTGCTTCCATACCTTTGCTATTATGAACAGTGCCGCAATGAACATACGGGTGCATGTATCCTTTCAGATTAGTGTTTTTGTGTCCTTTGGGTAAATTCCCAAAAGTGGGATTGCTGGGTCGTATGGGAGCTCCATGTTTAGCAGTTTGAGGAATTGCCATACAGCCTTCCATAGTGGTTGGACCAGTTCACCTTCCCACCAGCAGTGTAGAAGAGTTCCTTTTTCTCCACATCCTTTCCAGCATTTGTTGTTGCCTGTATTTTTAATGTGTGCCATCCTCACAGGTGTGAGGTGGTATCTCACAGTGGTTTTGATTTGCATTTCCTTGATTATAAGTGATGTTGAGCATTTTTTCATGTATCTGTTGGCCATTTGCTTTTCTTCTTTGGAG
>PVIJ01018796.1:5159-25566 GCA_004024925.1 Scalopus aquaticus
CCTGTACCCCAGCTTGTATGTATAAATAAAAAATAAATCTTTAAAAAAAAAAAAATGGGAGGGTCAGTGGGTCTCCCTGGTGGCACAACGGGTTGAGTCTCAGCCTATGAAACTCCACAGCCACTGCAACACGAGTTCGATCCCCAGCCAGGGAGCTTCCCACATGGCACAGCAGACCTCTCCTGCCTCACCCGCTGCTCCCCTCAGCAGTGTACTTCAGTAGATCCGCCGGTTCTGCTCCCCACTCTGTCTCTGGTGAATCCTCTCACCGCCCCCACACCTCTGACCTGCACCCCAGTTCTTGTATGTATAAATAAATAAACCTTTTTAAAAAAAAAGAATAGGAGGGTCAGAGATCCAGGGCAGAGAGTTGGCAGTGGGGAGAAAGGACTTCTGTGTGGCTGGAAACACGGCTCCTTTAGCTCAGTGTTCCTGCTTCTTCCATTCTCACCGTCTCTGTCACCCCTCCTTTTCTGTGTCACTGTCTCTGCCACATACTCCCCTTTCCAGGAGAACACCCCTGCTGTCCTAAGGCCCCAGAATCCCACCTGGCTCCACAGGTCTCAGCAACCACAGGGCTGGGGGGCCACGGCCTGGGCGCTCCGAGGCTGTCGCAGCTGACGAAGGGATGCATCTCCGTACTGAATGCCCGAGCCCATCCTCTCGGGGTCTAGCTCACCTGGGAGTGGGGGAGAGAGGTCAGGACTGGCCCCTGGGAGACCTCTGGGCCCCAGGCTTCCACTGCCACTCCCGCTTGGGTCAGTGGGGGGGCCTCACCTGAGTCAATCTTGTTCAGGATGGTGCGTGCACACTTCAGGAAGGCTTCTTCCACATTCTCACCCGTAAGAGCACTCGTTTCCAGGAACATTAGCTCTGGGGGCAGAGGGCAGATGCTTGAAAGATCAGGGCCGTCATCAGTCCCCACACTGTACTCCAACTCTTTCCTGCTACCTCTCATCCCTTTGCCCTCACTCTAGGCCTCTGGACATGCTATTCCCATCAGAATTCCCTCTCCCCAGGTAACCTCCAACCTCTTCCTTCAGAGCTCAGCTCACATATCACTTCTTCCAGGAAGCCCTCCCTGCTTTCCCAGAATGGATCAGGTGGCTCCTCTGGGCTCCCACTGTCCCCTGGGCCTCCCCTACCCCAGCCCTAACCTCTCTGGGCTGTCACTGTCCGGAAATGGGCCTGTCCTCTTCTCTCACTTGTTGGCATACAAGCCCATGAGAGCTGTGCCCAGGGCCACCTTCATCACTGTGTAGCCAGCACCATTTGGCACAGGCCCAAGCCACCAGAGTCTACCCATCATCCTGTGCCAAGGCCTCACAGTAGGTAAGAAAGAGCCAGGATTCAAACCCAGCTCTCTCTGATGCTAAAACCTCCTCTGCCCCAGAGGTTGCAAACCAGATGAGCCCATGAGACCCCAGGCCAGCGGGAGTTTTGCAAACACAGTATTTTCTTTTTAAAGATTTGTTAAGTCTTAGCACTATGAACCTATCGGCAGGCACTGCAGCCTTGAAGCTGACCCAGATGGTGCAGCAGACCTCTCCTGTCTCGCCTACTGTTCTCCTCAGCAATGGATATCAGTAAATCTGAGGTGTAGGACAGAGGTGCAGGGGGATGGGGAGAGGATTCACCACAGACAGAGTGGGGAGCAGAACACGCAGACTGACTGTAATACACTGCTAAAGGGAGCAATGGGTGAGACAGGAGAGGTCTGCTGTGCCATGTGGGTCAGCTCCTTGGCTAGGGATTGAACGCATGCCGCAGTGGCTGGTGATAGCTTGACAGTGCTGAGACTGTAACCCCTGCACCACCTTGGAGGCTCCATAATATTTTTGAATGAGTTTACACTTGGCACAGCTGTGAGCTTGTCCACTCTCCTAATGCCAGTGCCTCCAGGCCTGGGTGTGCCCATTCCATCTCCCTTATTCACAAAATGTGCCTGTCCCCTAAGGCCATGGGAGTTTGCAATATCCATCTCACACCAACACCCCGATGCTTCTCTGTGGTGGCAGACACCTCCTTAGCAGTCAACATTGATTAAGCACCCACAACCTACCAGGCAGAGCTGAGGGCTCTCCACAAAACATCTCCCTTAACCACCACCCAGATATAAGACAGAAATGTGGAGGGCCTCCCTGGTGGTGCAGGGTTTAAAGTCAGCACTATCAATCTATCAGCAGCCACTGCAGCCAGGGAGCTGACCCACAGCGCAGCCGACGTCTCCTGTCTTGCCCACTGCTCCCCTCAGCAGTGTATTTCAGTGGATCCGCCTGTTCTACTCCCCACTCTGTCTCTGGTGAATCCTCTCAACCCCCAGCACCTCTGGCCTACACCCCAGCTCTTGTCTGCATAAATAAAAATAAATCTTCAGGGCCTCCCTGGTGGTGCAAGGGGTTGTCTTAGCTATGAAGCTATCGGCAGACACTGCAGCAGGAGTTCGATCCCCAGCCTTGGAGCTGACCCAGATGGTGCAGCAGATCTCTCCTGTCTCGCCCACTGCTCCCCTCAGCAATGGATATCAGTAAATCTGTCTTTTCTGCTCCCCACTCTGTCTCTGGTGAGTCCTTTCACCTCCCCACCACACTTCTGACCTATACTCCAACCCTTGTATGCATAAATAAATAAATCTTTAAAAAAATAGGAATAAAAAAAATTTTTTGAGAAAAAAAAAGAAATGTGGATTCCCACCTTCCAGATGAGGAAATGGAGGTCGGGGTGGTCACACAGCCCACAAGTGCAGGCAGCACTGGGATGTGAACCCAGCTCTCTAAACCTCCACCACCCAGGGCTGGGCACTGGCACAGAGAGCCAGGAGGCCCAGGGACCCTGTGCACTGCTCCCCAGCGCCCCCGCTGCCCACCAAGGGACCCTTACCATTCTCCTGAGCAAAGCGGGAGGCCTCCAGGAAAGTCACCTCACGCTCAGGGTCCAGGTCCTTCTTGTTCCCACAGAGAATGACCACGATGTTGGGGCTGGCCAGCGTGCGGGCGTCCGTCAGCCAGGCCGCCAGTGAGTTGTAGGTCTCCCGGCTACGGAGAGGAAGGAGGAGGGAGGAAGAAGGGAGGCCGGGGCAGGAGAGGGGCCGCCCGGACCCCACCCACTCCGTGCACCCACCTGGTGATGTCATACACCAGCAGGGCTCCAGCCGCCCCTCGGTAATAACTTCGTGTCACCGACCTGTGGGGCCAGGGGGACCCAGTCACCCCCAAGGCTGGGGTCTGCCCCGAGACTGCCCCCCTCTGCGGAGAGAGACTGGTGGTTCGGAGACCCCCCCTTCACTGCTGGCCCATCCCCCCAAATGTGGCATGGTCTGATCTCCCCACAATTTCCATCTCACAGTCTGTCTCCCTCAAACGCTCTCACTTAGCCAGCTGTCTGTCTGTCTGTCTGCATCTCACCCTGTCTTTGACTCTCTGTGTCCCTATCTTTCTGTCTCTCTTCATTGCTAGCCCTCTCTCTGTCGTGTCTTAAAACCCTCATTTCTATCTCTGGCTCTCTGGCTCTCATGCTCATCCTCACGCAAACATATCTGCTGTCCCTCTCCAGTTGGGTATGGAGGAGGGCCCCTTCCCTGTGTAGCTGACTGTCCACCTCGCCCTGTGTCACCAGTCTGGGTCCCTCTGGAACTCATTCAGTCATCCCACAAGCATTCCTTAAGCACCTCCTGCGCCCCCAGCCCTTGCTGCCTCCCCAACCCCCCGCCCCCCAATCTCTGTCTCCGGGCTCCATGCGCCTCAAGCAGTGAACTAAATACACGAGTATTGACTCAGCAGCTACTATGTGTGGCTCAAGGGACCACAATTCTCCCCGGCCTAGTCCGTGTCTCTCTGCGTACTCTGCTTCTCGGATACGGGGTTTCGTCGTACCTATCACCTCTTCTGCAGGCATCTCCTGAAGACACATTGTGTGTAGAGCCCTGTACGTCTGTCTTTTCCCAGTGTACCCAATTCTCCACCTCTCTGGCTCCACCTGTCCCACTCTCCTTGTCTAGTTCTCTTTGGGGCTCCTGCTCTTCTTCTCGGGCTCTCTCTCGTTCTCTCCCTTTCTGAATGGGACTGTCTTTCAAGTTTCCCTTTCTGTTTCAGCCATACTCTCTCAGCATCGACCCCTTGCCCTCACCCCCAGGCCTCTCTTTCAACTCAAGGCCCTGTGTCTCCCAGGCCCAGGTCTCCATCTGTCCACCACGTGTGTGTTCACCATAGTCTCTTGAGGCTCTGTCCATTTCTAGCTGGCTTCCTTAATGCTTCCTTTCTCTCTCAGTCTCTTTTTCTCTCAGTCTGTCATCCTTGCTCCAGGATCTCACCTCTTTGGTTATCTCTACGTGCTGATCAACCTCTTTCTAGCTCTTCTCCTCTGCCCTACTGCCTCCTCACAGTCTCCTTGCTTCTACCCAGTGTCTCCAAGTGTGTGCACGCCTCTCTCTCCTCTCCCCGTTCCCTTCCTGGGAGCCCAGCCCACCTACCGAAACCGCTCCTGGCCAGCTGTGTCCCAAATCTGTAGCTTCACAGTCTTCCCACCTACGCTGACCACCCGAGATCCAAACTCCACGCCGATCGTGTGGTTGGAGTCCTGTTTGACTGGGAGTAGAAGGGAGAAAAGAGGCAGTGCAGGGGCTCAGAGGCGCCCCTGTCCTGCGAGGCCTCCCCAGCCTGCACAAGCTCATTCTCACTGCCAGAGCGAGCATGAGTCCCCAAGGTCCCAGCAAAGAGCTCAGGACAAGGCAAGGACCAGGCGGCCAGCGCCTGGGCTGTACCTCCGGCCAGCCCTGCCCCTTCCCATGCTGAGAGCTGCCCAAGCCATGCCCACACCCACAGTTCAGTGCTCCCAGGGCCACTCGCAGAAACTCACACTTATTCTCAATGAACTGATGAAGGAGACATGATTTGCCAGTTCCAGCACTGCCAATCACCAGGAATTTGAAGAGGAAGTCTGAGCAGATGGAGCCAAAATCCGGGAAACCCATATAGAAAGATACACACAGGGAGTGGGGAGGATGGGAGGAAGGGGGTGGAAACCAAGAGACCGTCACAGGTATCAAGAGAGAAAGAGACACAGAAACAGAGCAGTGGGTAACAATCACTGCTGCTAATTCTTGCAGTGTGCTTACCACATACTAGGCAGAGCTTTAAAGTTCTTTATTTACATCAACAGTTCATTCAACCCTCAGGGAAACTCTATGAGGGAGGTATGTGTAATCAGCCCCATTTTCCGCTTGAGGAAACTGAGCTACAAAGGTTAACTAACTTGCCCAAGGTCCCTTGAACCCAGTCTGGCTCCAGAGTCTGAGATCTTAAATATTATGTGGATAAAGACGACTCACATCATTTTACCAAGGGGTTCGATCCCGCCTTTGCCCCTCAACGACTTGCCCTCTACCACTCTCTGATCCTCTCAGTCCACTCTAGCCTTCTCAGTCTCTTCCTACAGATGACAAGCTGATTCCCACCTCAGGGTCTTTGCACTTGCTCCCTCTCCTTTACTTGCTCTCTCTGTTGAATGACTAACCGGAGCTCAATCGCAGACCGTCCAAAGCCCTCGCATCCATCCATCCTGATTCGCCAATTCTCCCTCCATCCAAGGCCCTGCCCCTATTCTCAATCTTAAGCTCCACCCCTTGCCACCAGCCCCACCCCTAATTCAAGGACACCTCATCCCCAGCTCTATTCCAGATCTCAAGAAACAGCAGTCCCAGGGTCCAGCGCATCCCTGAAGGTTCTCTGTAGCCAGTCAAGTCCTACCCCTACCTTCACAGAATCCGCCCCACCCCCATCTATTCAGGCTCCGCCCCGACACATTAAGACCCACCCTTTCCACTCAAGGCCTACCCTGATCCGTCACCACTGGCTCCCTCAAATCCCGCCCCAGATCCATTAAACCCACACAGCAGACCGACAGGCTCCGCCCAAATCAATTAAGCTCAGCCTTAGACCCACTAAGCCCCTCCCAACATCCACAAGGCCCTGCCCCATCACACCAGGCCCCGCCCCCTGATAGGTAAAGCCCCGCCCCCATTCCCAAAGCAGCATCCTCCTTGGGCCCAGACCCCAGACCCCAGCTTGGGCCCACCATCCTCACCGTAGGTCTCGGCCATGACTCGGTCGCGGCCGTCTTGGGCCGCAATATGGCGCCGCGGCCGCGCCTGCTCTTCGGCTGGCAGCCGCTCCACTCCGGCTGCAGCCCCGGCTCCTTCCTACTCCTGGGGCCCGGCGCCGCCACTTCCGCCTCCACCCCCTCCGGCGCGACCCGCTAGGGCTGCGGGATACCTGGCCACGCTTCCCAAAGGCAGTGATTGGCGGACAGGTCGGGCAGGGGGCGGGACAAAAAGTGCGGATTGGCAGCTTGAGACAAAAGAGGCGGGATCAAAACGAGTGATTGGCCGAGCAGGTGGGAAGGGGCGGTGCAAAGGTGCTTCGCCGAGCGGAGGAACGGATTTGGTCCGGGGTATGGTTTAGAATCGAGACTCTGGATTGGATAGAAGAGGGCTTGCGAGGCGGAGACACGAATGCAAAGAGGTGAGACGCAGCAGGGATAGCCTAGGGGAGAGGCGGATCTTGAGGCGCCGAGAGCGATTTCTGATCTCAAAAGCAGGAAGGATGAAAACTGGGTAGATACGCGCGGGTTCCCTCCCGCCTCCCATTGCAGAAAATCTTAAAACCTCTCCCCTGCGATTTGGCTTCCTCGTGATCCGATTGGCTTACTCCAGTAGTTCAGCTCCCTCTCATTGGTCTAGAGAAGACACTACAATTCCCCCATTGGGTTGTTTACGTTATCCCGTCTTCTTATTTGCTGTGTCCTACTTTGGTGCCCGCCTCCGGTACCCGTCTCTGAGTTGAGCCTTTAGTCAGTGAAACTCTGCCTAGCAACCCTTGACGTTAGCACAGGCAGTGGTCTCATTGGCTAAATTCAGGAACCTGGGGACCTATTTCCTTTGCATATTCCCACCCCACCACAAAAACCACCAACAGTTTGCACTTGGCTGATGTATTTGCATAAAACTGGGGTGGAAAAACAGCTGGGACAGCGGTAGGTGAGCTCACTGGCAGTCGAAATCCCATTTCTGAAAGAGAAAGGGGAAACAGTGAGGAAAAAACCAGCAGTAACATCACAGAGAATCTAGTGGTTTTAGCAAAGGCAGTCGTTGAAGGAGCCAGATTTGGCAACACAAGGGCTATGCAAATTAACCTTGGGCCCGCGAATACTAGCATCTTTCATAGGACTGGGCGAGACTTATAAATCATTCCCCATTTTACGGACGAGAACCTTTGTCAGGGTTTTTTTCTCCCTAATGCACACCACTAGCCCGCTGAGAGTCCGGGGAAAGGCCATCTTGATCCATCATCACAACCAAGCGTCCTCCCTCCAGAGTCCTGCCGTCCCCAAGACACTCACATCTGTCTTCACGTGGATTTTGCCAGGTTTCAACATCTGGTCCTCACGTACAATGCTACTGGGGAAATAGCCCAGGCGAGCAGCCAGGTCTCCATAGTAATCTCCCTGAACCTGAGGAAGAAGCGTACAAGCGGCCCGAGAAGAGGGTAACTCGGTCCTGCTAAAGGCCATTGCACTTCCCTTTTCCCTCACATGGCTGGCTCCATCCTCCTCATTCAAATTTCAGCTTCAAGATGCCTGCTCAGAGCCCTCCCTGGCCACCCAGTCACACTCTGACTCTCAGAGGAGCACACAGTTACTGACGTTTTTGATACCTTGTCTCCTCCCACTAGAATAAAAAGGACTTTCTGTTGCATCTTCAGTGTCTAGATAAAGCTTGGCATCACTGTAGGGGCCCTGTAATTGCTAAGCAAAGTGAAAATAATCGCACTAGCCCCCCCCCCCATTTCCATTCACCCCTCAGGTTTCTCTTTAGAATTGCAAATGAAGGTGCACCCCAATCCCTACCCCACTCTCACTCCTCTTCCCAAGACTCACGCTGCCTCCCCAGAAGAGCCCCCCATTTCCATTCACCCCTCAGGTTTCTCTTTAGAATTGCAAATGAAGGTGCACCCCAATCCCTACCCCACTCTCACTCCTCTTCCCAAGACTCACGCTGCCTCCCCAGAAGAGCCTCCCTCGGCCCTTCAGCTTGGAAAAGACGTAGACGACTTGGCCCCTGTGTATGTTCAGGAAACGGCAGTCAGGAGCCACGTAGTCCTGAAGGGCCACAGCCATGGAAATGGGGTCTGGGGAAGCAACAGAAGGGAATGACAGCACCCCATGCACACCCCAGGCTGGCAACTCCAACTCCCTCCTCCCCACTCTTACGGCTGCATTCCTCATCAGCACACAGCTTCCGATCAGCCAGCTTGGGCATGGGGCGACCCCCCACACTAGGCTCTGGGGAGGCAGACAGCAAGATGAAGACAATGAGGAAAAGCTGGGACTGAGCCATCACGGACTTCGAGCAAGAGTGAGGGAACCAAGGTCGGGGGCAGGGAGATGAGATCTCCAGTTTCTTCCCGCCCTCCTCTCCAGCAGCACAAGGTAACCTGTGTTCTTATTCCAGTCCCCGCCCTAAACCAGTCCCAAATTTCACCCACACCACCTAGAGGCTGCTACCAGCCAGAACCATTTCAAGGGCAGAGTGAGGGCTGCTAACCCAAGGAAACGCCTACATAGGCCCAAAGCAGCTCAGGCCTCTCCAAGTGACAGCCACCCCCTCCCCCACCAACAATCAGAAACGCCCAGGCAGGATGAGATACCCAGTTCTGTCTTCTCTGGACTAGTGAGTACCTGGCCCCTTCCCATGCCCTCCAGGGACAGAATCAGAGGAGCTACAAGGAAAACCACCTTGGAATTTCCTGTGCTGAGGGATCAGCCAGAACAAGGCAGCCCTTTGATTACCAGGAATAGCCCCAGCTCTCCAAAACGCAGTGAGTACATATTGGGCCTCAGGCCAGGCAGTGCCCTCCACCACCACTCTGCATCCTCACAGGCTGCTTCCTGGCTGGCTGACCTGTGCTAAGCGCTCTCTCCCCTCAAAGCTTCCCCTTTCTCATCTGTAAAACAGGGCTCATAAAAGCTAACAGAGCTCTCATTTTTTGCATAGAAGCTGGGGTGCAGGCCAGAGGTGTGAGGGTTCACCAGAGACAGAGTGGGGAGCAGAATAGGCAGATCAACCGAAATACACTGCTGAGGGGAGCAGCAGGCGATAGGAGGTCTGTTGCGCCATGTGGCTTGCTCCCTGGCCAAACTCAGGCTCAAGCCAAAGTGGCTGGTGATAGCTTGATAGTGCTGAGACTTTAACCCCTTAGCCACCAAGGAGGCCCACGTACTTTTGAGTTTTGATCTTCTCCCGGGTTAGCAATAGAACGCACTCACTGTTGCTGACGCACAGCAGCACTAGGCGCCAGAGCTTCCCATCACGCCATCACAGAGGTGAACTGCTGATACCCCTAAGTGTACTATTTTGGGGGGTATATATATTTTTTACATTTTAAAAGGATAGGTTTAGGGTCTCCCTAGTGACCTAGGGGTAGTCTCAGTGCTATCATCTCTAAAGCTCAAGTTTGCTCCCCAGCCAGGGAGCTGACCCACATGGCGCAGCAGACCTCTCCTGTCTCACCCGCTGTTCCCCTCAGCAGTGTACTTCAGTGTATCTGCCTCTTCTGCTCCCCACTCTATCTCTGGTGAATCCTCTCACTTCCGCACGTCTGGCCTACACCTCAGCTCTTCTACACAAAAATAAAAGAACAGGTTGATAAGGAGAGAAAAAAAGCAGCACCTGCAGTCACACGCAAGCAGGAGAGTGGCTCAGGACATTATCTATCCCATCATATCTACAAAACACTCAACTGTGTCTCCCGCTTCTGGCGAAATGGTGATTCCTCTTGGGATGAGACTCAAAACGAGTTGCCCAAGTGTTACTAATAGAAATGTCTGAGCACATCTAAGGAGGGCTAGGCTGAGCTATCATCTTCGCTGCGCTCCTACATACTACTTTCAACTTCGACTGCGTTTATCAGGTGCGGCCCCATCGTAAGTCAAGGAGCATCTAAGTGCAGTGAGCTTAGCTATCCTGTTCACCACTGCATTTCTTACGCCCAGAACAGTATCTAGCACTCAAGTACTCAGTGCTCGTGACGTGCCTGGCAGTGGGTGTTGGGGGGAGCCGCAACTACAAACACGACTACGGTATTAACATAGAAGGGATCCTTTTTACACAGGAAAATTAAACTCCAGAGTGGGGACTTCAATTGCCTGTGAGGGAACACCCAGGGAATTCCCCACCAGACAGCAGAAACCAGGATCTGCCAACCACAAACGTGTGGCTGCCATGTGGTGGGTGAAAAGCTTCCGCTGGCTGGCTGCAGACTGTGCCTTTGATTGAAGACAGCAATCCCTCCTCCTCTCAGATCCACAGAGAAACGTCTACATCTGGTGCTACAAGGCTCTGTCGCTTCACACTCATGTTCCTCTTTAACAGGGAGAGCAGAGCAGGTAGAAACGACCCGGGAATTTAAGGCTGCCATGTGTATTCTCGTTGCCATTCAGACGGCAGGTGAGCTCACTTCCCATCTGTATGATGTGAGGGTCTGAGGCAGCCTGTTTTTTTTGAGTCAGATTTTAAAAACCGCCAGGACAGGTGTGAGATGCCTAAGCAAGCTGCCGTTTGACCCCTTCTCATCCTCAGCTTCAGCTGGTACATGGCTGCCCAGCCAGAAACATTTCCCAGACTGCCTGGCAGCTAGGGCACCAGAGGAGAATTTGGTTCGGCCACCCGCCCGAGGGTCCCAGCAGCCTGCTGGCCAGCAAGGCAGATGAGCGCCTAGACCTGGCCGCCCCCATCCCAGCGCCTGGCCGGCAGCTGCCCGTGTGGGGCTGAGTCTGCCGGGAACTCGAGCAAGCAGCTGCGGCATCTTCCTGCACTCTAGACTGGGGGCTGTGAACTGGAGCTCTCAGGTGGCCCACACCCAGGCTGTCGCCCCATCCTTCCGATGACTTCGCCGGCATCCGCTTCCCTTCCCTATCTCCCCCCAGCGTGGATTTCGGGTGCTGTGGGACTGCGGCTACCACAGTAGGCACTTCGGGGAAGACGTCTGTGGAGAGGTGAACGAAGAAAGGCCTTCGAGGTGGTGTCCAGGCGCAGCAGAAGACCTGGCCTGACTGGACTTGGCAGCCCGCCCGGCTGCTGTAAGTGCTGACCGAGACCACACAGAAAGCTGCCCAAGCGCTAAAGATGACATCAGCTGAGACAGACCACCACACGACAACCGTGTTCCCCAGGCTGCAAGCCCCAACATGCCGAGAGGGCCACAATATTCTGAAGTTCAAGGAAAGAAACACAGGACAAGAAAAAAAAAACCAACAGACAAATGATTGTGAAAAACCAAACCGCAAAAAAACACTTTAATTCCAGCCTAACAGCGCCAGGTGCAATGTCTGGGGACAGACTCTGGGTACAATGCTGTGTGACCACTCACTCACACACGCAGTTCCAGAAGGCCCCCGAGGGGGACTTACCTTCTTCAGGGGCTGAGCCAAGGTGGGGAAGGGGAGGCCCCAAAGCGGGGCCGGGAGCAGGGTGGGGCAGGCACGGGCAAATGCGCTACTTCTTGGCAAAAGAGATCTTCATAGCGTTGTTCTGGGTGATCTTGAAGCCCTGCAGGGCGTCGCGGGCAGCCCCTGCCTGCACCTCATTGTCAAACTCCACGAAAGCGATGTCGTGGCGCCCGGGCACCAGCCTGACCTCCTTGAAGCCCGGGAACCTGAGAAAGGAAACACAGACCTCAGCAAGCCTCAGGGACCCGGGCACTCCCCCCAGCGTTCTGGCACCCGGTGGGCTGCTTTTCAAGCTCATACAAGGCACAGCACTGCCCCAACGACAAAGGCTCATCTGGCCACAAATGTACAGAAATGTCGAGAGCCCCTAACAGAATCAAGGGCATGCACACACCATAAATGCATCTCAACGCGAACACCCACGTCACCTCGACCTACACCAAAGGACACCTGTCCGTCGTCTGTCCCCAACCATAACCCACCCGCCTACGCGCCAGAAACAGCCTCTTCCCATTCCTCCCTTCCAGCCCCAGTAGGCACCCAGCCCGTTTACTGGGTACCTTCTGTCGTGCCAGTATTCTTAGAAAACACCCAGTGTTTTGTAGGTGTGGAAAACATGTGCTACTGATTTGGATTTCCCCAGCTTCTCCCAACGTCCTCCGGGCACAGTCTGGGCACAGCGAGCGCTGCTGCGGCAAGCAGGCCTCGCTGCACACAGGCGCGGGGCCTCGCTCAAACCCGCCCCCCCCCCCCGCGCACACGGGCTGAGGCCCATTCTGGGGCCCCTTGGGAACTTACACAAAGGTTTTCCTTAGACGTGCAGCGGAAAGCTCGGCCCCCCCAACTAACAGGGCAGCCACCCGACACGACAGCGGCCCTGACCTACCCCACTGGCAGGCACACGGCGCACACGTCTCTAGCTCCTACGCAGTTTGAGTGCGACTCTGCCCGCCTGCCCGGCGTTCAGACACCCTGCGCTGCCTACACGCGGCGCGTGTCTCTCCCATTGAGACTAGAGAGGAGGCCCAAGCCTGGGCTTCCCCTCGGCGCCCCGCTCACCCTCTGCCATCACACTGCGCCGCCGCCAGCCCCACTTACTGGTTGAAAAGCATGGAGAGCATGAGCTCGTTGGTCTCCTCCGGCAGGTTGGTGAGGAACAGGATGTGATTTGGTGGGTTTTCTGAAAGCTGCAGGGCACAGAAGGGAGATTCTGAGTCTGGTGGGGACCCCTCTTGTTCCCCTTCCCTCACCCTGCTGGATTCCTTCCGGGGGACCCCAGCATGCCCTGCAGGTCGCCATCTGTTGCCCACCTCTGCCCCGAGCCTGTGCGCCACAAGAGGGCACTGCTGTATCCACTGCAGCCTCTGCACAAATTCCTCGAACCAATCGAGGTGCTGGCCACTGCCCTGCTTCACCCTGACCTTGCCAAGCTCCTCTCTGCCCCAGGGCCTGACCCCGCCACCCACCCTCGGCCTCACCACCCACCAGCACGCCCCAGGGAGGCCTGCCCAGACTAAAACAGCACCAGGCAGCCCCTGGCTTTACTCTCCTGTGACCCGGAAGCCTAGACACTTACAGGCTGAGCAGGTGGCATCTGTCCTGGCATCAGCTGCGCCGGGGGCATGGCCCCCGGCGGGATCTGGCCGGGGGCGAGGCCAGGCGGCGGGATCATGCCCGGGGGCGGCATGTAGGGCGGCTGGCCCGGCATGTGGTGCATGATGCGGGGCGCCTGCGTCATCGGCGGCATGCCCTGCAGAGAGGGGAGGACAGGGCTGGGCTGCGCGGTGCAGGCGGGGACGCGCGCTCAGCGTCAGCAGGAAGCAGAGAGGAGGCGAGGTTATGAGAGGGAGCACGGGCCGTGAGATTCAGGGAGAAAGAGCCAGACGGGGAGAGGCAGAAAAGATGCCCAGAGAAGAGGGATGACACAAAACTGACTCGGGTCAAGGGGGACGTTTAATCTGAACGAGTCAAAAAATTACTGTGACCATCTCTGCTTACAGATGAGCAGAAAAGACTGGGGAAAGATCAAACCACCATTCGCTAAAAGGGGTGGAAATAAATGCTAGGATGAACAACTGTGTATTTGCCTCTAAAAATAAACTTAAGGGTGGGAAGGGAAAGAAACAGACCCGCTGCAGAGAAAGGACAGCGAATGGCAGAGGCGGGAAGGGACGTGAGGGCAGGTACAGAAAGAAAAGGGAGGGTGGCATGGAGACGGTCCCCAGGGAAGACTGGGGTGCCCAGTCAGACGTAGACAGGCAGCTGGGCGCAAACCAGGGGGTGGTAACCGAGACCCCATCACTGACAGGCGAGCTGGCAGGATGGACGGGGACGGGATACAGCAGCGGACCTGGAGACCCGGACACCCAAGGGAGGGGCGGGCCCCACCCACCTGACCCCCATCTTTTCTTTAGTCCTCCGTTACTTTTCCTCATTTCAAAAAACAGGATGTTTCCACTTTTCGTGCCCCACCACCATCATGAAGACATTTTCCTGTTTTCTCCTAGAACCTGTATTGTCTCAGCTGTCACATTCAGGCCCATGATTCATCTCAAGGCAATTTACCGAGGCACGCAGGCAGGGCTAGCGCGTGCGCTGGCCCGGCCCCTCTCCCAGGACAGCAGGCCTTTCACCCGGACCGTGCGTGTGGAGCCGCCGCAGCGCAGCGGGTCTGTGGCCCGTCCCGCTTCCGGTTCATCCCCCTACCTACAGCAAGACAACACACCTTCATGGCCACGGCGGCCTCCCCAGCTCTGCTCCGGTCTGCCTGGCTTTGCCTTCCGCTGACATTTAGGAACAGCCCCTCAGTGTCCCAAGAACTTGGCGGGGGTTTTGACTAGAACTGCGTTGCCTCCCAGCAAGAGAACTGACAGCTGAACAGCCGCACCCCACCCGCCCACAGAGGCCGCGCCCGTCTCGGCAGCGGTGGGCACTGTTCACGTGGGTGGCCCCGCGCACCTCTGGCTGGGCTTGCGCCTTCGAGCTGCCCCTCACCTTGAAGTCTACTTGTTCACTGCTAGCTTAAAAATAAACAGATCGGACCCCACTTGCTGTCGTGCTAGTGACCTTGCTAAGCGAAATTCACTGAGGCCTCCTGCTGGTGAGCAGTCTCTTCTTAACACAGAGTTAACACAGAGTTAAAAGACACAGACAGTGCAATCAAGGTCAAGGAGAGAGAGAAACCAAGGAACTGAGAGAGGAAGAAAGATGCTGAGAAACACAAGGACAGGCACTCCGGGCGGGGACCAGGTCACCCCAGGGCTCAGCCCCCAAGAACAGCTAGCGGTCTCTGTAAGGAAACGGAGGTGGGGGTCTGAAATCCCAGTGGGAGCAGGGAGAACCCACCCCACCTCGGCACAAGCCAGGTCAGTGGCCGAGGCGGGCCGGGGGCGGCGGTGTCTCCGGCGCGGGCTTACCGGAACAGGCCCCTGGACAGCTCCCACCACCGGCGCAGCCCCGCCGCCCTGCACAGCCTTCTTGGCAGCTGGGGTCTCCTGGCTCTTGGGCTTCCTCTTCTCCCGCTTGCGGTCCCGCTCCACAAAGGTGCCCTTCATCTTGGCAATGATATCCGAGTCGGTCTTCGCATACTGGATGCGCTGCACAGAGACAGGCGTTGAGGAGGAACTTCAGAGCCAACGTGCCCTGCGTGAGTCAAACTGGGACTCACTAGGCCTCGACAACCTTCTCTGCAAAATGGTAGGAGTGTATTTCAAGGATTTTTGTGAGGAACAAAAGGAGTAGGGCCTGGCATATAGGAAGCGCAGCGGGTTGTTTCTGAAGTAAGGAGCCCACCTCGAGCAGGCTGTGGCCACAGTCCCAAGAAGGGAGGGGAGGCACTGGGCCAGCGAGAAGCAGGCCGCCAGGGGATACGTTTTGACGGCAGAGTTGACGGGACTTCCTGACAGAACTCACCTGGCCTGAAAGGATCTAAGCAAAACATTTGGGAAGAAAAAAAAAAAAAACCATTTGGGAAGAAAAGTGGAAGAGGAGGATCAACACAAAGATGATGGGTTTTACATCACAAAAGTCAATGTCCAGTTATTCCAGAAAGGAAATGAGAGTATGTGGCAACGCTGGGCCTGACCCCCAGAAGTGGTACCATAGAGGGGAAAGGGTTTCTAGGTAGCCCTGCTGTACCTGGGGGCCCACTGTCTCCCACATGCTTCCATCCTGAAGGGGTGACCTGCCTGGGGCCTTATCACTGAGACTTGCTGTCGCCTCCCCAAGGGAGTTGGTTCAGAGATGCACACGCCAGGTGAAAAACTTAGAAAGTAAGGGACGAGGGGAAAGACCCAAAGACGCCGGCCAGGAATTCTCACTCAGGGCAAGGACTTCAAGCTACTCTTGCCCGCCCAGGCTGCAGCCCTCCCCTGCCCACCATCACAGTCATCGGTCACAGCCCCACCCCTGGCCACTGGGCTCTCTAACCCATTCTACCCAACAGCCAGAAGCAAGTCCCCACAACCTTCCACGGCTCCCCAGCACCCTCGGGATCAAGGCCACTTCAGGACAAACGCCAGCGCCTGACCTGACCTTTGGCAGGCTCTCCAGGGCAGAGCAACTCCCCCAATTCCAGCCGAATGAACTCAATTCACCTCCTCCATTAACAGTGTTCTTGGTTCTCTGGGCCTGCCCCATAGGGTCCCCCTAAAGACTCAACACTCTCCCTCTCCTTCCCCAGTCCATTCTGCTCCTGCAGGTCTCACCTGGGCCACCTTCCCTGGTTGGATGAGGCGCCTTCCGTGAGCACCTCCACCTGACAGGCCTGTCACTCCCAGCAGCGTGGGGCTGAGAAGGTAGGGCTGGGGTGCCCTTAAGGATGGGGTGTCCTCGCACCCCATTACAGTGGAGTATACTGGGAATGTCAAGGGTCAGCAAAAAACTCATCCTAAGGGACTGGGCTGTCACAACAGGAGGTCCAGGTCCCTCCTTCTCCCGCACCCCACACGTCCGTCCACACACACCCCTCCGCCAGTGCTCACCATGGGCTTGTCGTAGAAAGGGAAACCCTGCATGGAGCGCAGGGCGTTGGTGGCGCTGCTGACCTCCTTGAAGATGACAAAAGCCTGGCCTCTCATCTTCAGGCTCCGCGACACCAGGATATCCAGGATCTGGCCAAACTGGGAGAAGATGGCATACAGGGACTTCTTCAGCTCTGCAGCAGAGGAGGGAAAGACCCATCAACCTCGAGGCCGCAGTACCATCTCCTGAGGCTTCAGCTCCCTTTCAAAGGGAAGTGCAAAGGGAAACCGTCAGCCAGTGGACAGAGAACCCAAAATGCTTGGGGCCAGCAGTCCCTCAACAGCCCCGAGAACCCCCAGCAGCGGTGTGCATCCGAGCCCCTGGGAGCTGGGGTGCTGAGGATCTCCCTCGGGCTTGCCAAATGAGGAGTGAGTCATACCCACGAAGGGCTCACGGCACATGCCCAATAAATCCGCCCACTTCTCATCATCACGGCACCTCGGGACAGGCCTGTGACCCGGGGGCGCTGGCTTTCCCAGCCTCGCCTCTCCCCGCTGCACCTCAATCTCTTATCTCCATCCACAAAGGTCCCCCAGTCCCTTGTCAGGCTCTATGCAGTAGTATGATTCGTAAGACATATCTTGATCATTCAAAGTGATCATCACTTTTTTTTTTAAACTATAAGTGCACCTATCCATATATTTTTTTAAAGATTTATTTATTTATACATACAAACTGGGGTACAGGCCCAGAGGCGTGGGGTGGCGAGAGGGTTCACCAGAGACAGAGCGGGGAGCAGAACAGGCAGAGCAGAAACACACTGCTGAGGGGAGCAGCGGGCGAGGCAGGAGAGGTCTGCCGCGCCATGTGGGAATCTCCCCGGCCGGGCAGCGAACTCGCGTCCCTGCTGCCAACAGCTCCACAGCGCAGTGCTCAACCGCTGCGCCACCAGGGAGGCCCCGATCATCACTTTTTTAAAAAGATTTATTCATTCATGCATACAAGCTGGGGCACAGGCCAGAGGCGTGGGGCGGCGAAAGGGTTCACCAGAGAGTGGGGAGCAGCACAGACACAGAGACGGAAACACACTGCTGAGGGGAGCATTGGGCGAGGCAGGAGAGGTCTGCCGCGCCATGTGGGAATCTCCCCAGCCGGGCATCGAACTTGTGTCACTGCTGCCAACAGTTCCACAGCACAGCACTTAACCATTGCGCCACCAGGGAGGCCTGATCATTCAAATCATTAAAATACATTTCTCATACTTATTTGCCTTCATCTGGCTTCTGGCTCAGCTCCCAAAAGCCTGGAAATTTCCTCAGTGTTGTGGGTGTTGAAAGGTGTCTCCTGTTACATGAATGAGGGGACTTCTTGGGAAGCGCCTATGGAAGAGACTGGTTGCCAGGGGGCCCGAACATGAGATGAGAGGCTTGAAACATCCAGTTCCACCCTGGCCTCTGGGAGGGGAGAGGGGCTGGAGGCTGAACTCAATGGCCAACAATTTAATCAATCATGCCTCCATAAACACTCCCAAGCAGCAATCTCAGAGAGCTTCTGGGTTGGTGATGTGGGGAGAATGGTGTGCCCAGAGGGGGCATGGGGAGCTCTAAACCTTTTCCCCAGACCCAGCACGTCTTCCTCCCGGCTGTTCCTAAGCCTTTGGAGAATGCTGGTGATCCAGTGAGTAAATCGGGCTTCACTTTAGCAAATTAATGAGTCTCGGGAACTTCTGACCTAGAGACAGTTGGTCAGAAACAGGTCACGGCTTGGGTGTGCAGCTGGCGTCTGAAGTGGAGGGCAGCTTTGGAAGACTCTACCAGGGTAATCTTTGCTGCTGTCTCCAGGTATGCAGTGCCAGAAAGAAGCCAAATTCTGCCCATTTCGTTGGTGCCCAAGAATTGCTGGTCAGTGTGGGGAATCCCCTCCACACACACACATCAAAACTGGGTTCAGGAACCCAACCCCCTGGTCAGTGTGCCTCAGGACCTTTGCACTGGCTGTTCCCTCTGCCAGGAACACCCTCCTTCTGACACGTACACAGCTGCCTCCTAGTCATCCAGGTCTCAGCAGAAATGTTGCCACCCCCAAGGACTTCCCTGAGGCCCTACATAAATGCCTGTCACTCTCCCCCTCCTCATACCCTTCTTGCTTTTCCTTTCCAGCATTTTCCCCCTCCTGACATGTGTACTCTGGAAGAGATACAAGCCCATCCAATCTGTCTACCACAGTATTCCTGTGCTTAGTGCTGCCTCCGGCACACATACTTCTCCACGCATTTGCAGAAAAACATACCACCAGGTGTCTTATGGAAGCAACACCACTAAAGTCTTACAACCACCCTGTGAGAAGCAACTACTACCAGTTTACTAACAGAAACAGGCTCTCAGAGCATGTGCCTCTAGCCCAGGAGGGCCCTGAGGGTGCCAGGAGACACTAGGGAGCCAGATGGATCACGTTCATCTGAACCGAGTGCCACTCCTCACCAGCAAACTGCCTCCCCTGAAAGCTGGCACAGGCACCAACCGTGTGCAAAGAAGGTAGCCGAGCTGAAGCTGCTTAGTAGAGGAATAACTAGGAGAGGAAAAAAAGAAAAGCATAATGGGGTAAAAAGGGAGACGAGCAAGTGTTTTGAAGCAACTGGTGAAAAAACTCTCTGGGTGACAATTCTGGTTTGGGTTCCCACCCTCCACACCCCTATGAACCCAGTCAGGCCTCTGTCATTCTACTGAACTCCGGGCCTCTCTCCAGCACCCCGGCTTGCTCCCTCCAAGTTATCCTTCCGCAACTGAAAGATCACTCACCACTGACTTCTGCCTGGCTCCCCAAAGCCCTCAGGATGAAGTCCAAGCCTCACTCTGCCCACCAGGTCCCAGGCCCCATCAGCGCACCGCTCTGGAAGCTTCTTGAGCCACAAGCCTCCAGGCCCCAAAGTCACTTGTTTTCAGAATGCCCAGGGCTCTTTAGCCCCAACACATCTGCACATCAGTCCAGGTTGGGACCACTTTTCTCCCTCACACCGTAACATTGCTTCCTCTACTTGGAAAATTTTCCAAAAATGTCTCCTCTTTCATGAAACCAAAAGAACCTCTCCGAGGTTCCCATGCCCAGCCCTGCATGCTCTGGGGTATCCCCACTGCACAGAGGTGTCATAAGGCATGACCAGAACTGGTCCTGCCACCATTGTGTCCCAAACACAACATAACTGGCTGGGCCTGATGCTCTGGCGTCTACAAGAGACTTACATGCTTTTAGTTTTCAACAGCAACTTTACTGTTAAATCCCAGAAAGCTCCCCTGGGTCTTCTGACACTTTTCCTGGGGTAATAAGAGTTAACATTTACCCAGCATTTACTACGTCGGGTACCATAAAAACTGCACTGCATGGAGGTCCAGCTAATTTAACCCCTGTAAACACGCCTGCAAGAGAGATATTTAGCTTGCCCAGTTTTCTTTTTCCTCTTATTTAAGTTATTTGCTTTCTATTTACACATGTATTATTTTTTTCTCTGCCCAGTTTTCAAATAGAGAATCAAGTTTTCTAACTTGCTTAGGAAAAGTACATCTTAGGCAGAACTCCAGCCTCTCCTACTTTTCCATGCTGCCTGACCTTGGGCAAGTCTCATGACTGCAGGGTCTCAGTTTCCCATCTGCGAAATGGGTATAACTCCTTCCTGCCAGGTCACCGCAGTAATTACCAGAGCCTGGTGCTATGATGGTAGCCGCCACTATTACTCAGTTCACTTTTGTCTCGAAATGCAACATTTTCATTGGGGGTTGATCACTAAGAACATGGCAAGGACCAAGGCAGTTCCAGTTCCTGCCCTGAGGGAGCGCACAGGTCAGGACAGAAACACCTCCGGGCCACAGCAGCCCGGAAGAACGAGGGCTTGAGGGCGAAAGACCAGGGCTTAAAGGAAGTTGGAGGCAGGAACTTACTGGGGGGGGGG